>DWNE01009739.1:0-10735 GCA_018249875.1 Cecropterus toxeus
GGGCATAATCTCTTCTCATTCTGAAGGAGCCCAGAACTGGGACAATATTATTAGGTCGCGGATTGTTGCGAAGTAGTAATCAAAGTATGTTTAACTTATCAAAAATACTTTGATCATAAACATGTTGTCCGTAGGGATTCAGTTAGAACATGTTAGTACGCTTTATTACATCCTTAAAATTTCAACAGAGCAACTCTGTTTTGTTATAAAACTAGAGAATAATTATGGTAACATCATACTCAAAGTATGAGTTTGACTTTACCACGGTTTGGACATGATTTAAAGATAAAGTCTTTAACACGTTTCGACTTTTTAAGGATAATTACGTGCAGTTTAATTAAATATAAATTTGAGAAAAATGAATGATGTAAGACGTATGTATATATGTGTGTATATAGATGTCGCATCACATCCTTAAATCGAACATAATAATATAAAGGCTATATTAGACAAAAGACATTAGACATTAGACAAAAAACGGTAACAGTAGTGCTCCCACATATAAATGGTAGAGTTCTACCACCTTCTACGTAGCATTAACCTTAGGGATTGAGCCCCTATAAAAAGGTTCGATTCGAATTCTCTCCACCCTTATTCCTTCCACCCACCTCCCTGTGGGTGAAGGGGAAGGCGGTGTGTTGCGCGCGCATACAAAATCGATACTTTCACGCACACATGTATCGGCCGGTAGGGTTGTCATGGCCAGCCTGTCGATATTAATTAAGTGCTATTGAGTTTAAACGTGGATCTCGTATGGCGTAATGAGATTCAGTTTTAATTTATCAATTATTCGGTAAATAAAATTTCGTGCTTGCGTTAATAAAGTCTCTATTAATACGAGTGTAAAAATTTTTAAACGTTTGACATTTATATATTAAATGTTCTACGGTTTTTTTTATTGTATGGCTACCTGTTATTACAAGTAGTAGACATATTAGTCCACTTGTAAACAAGGGTCTCTCGCTGCTTAAAGACTCATTCTATACTTCAGCATGTTACTTTAGAATGAAATCGTGAAGAACTATAAAGTTTTAGACGCCTAATTTACAACACAAACAAATAAATATCGAAAAGACATACCGATATTTTACTTAGACTGCAAAATTTGCCCTTTAACTACTACTTTTCTATCGATGAGCCGTTTCTCGGGTCATTCCACAACTCAATTAGCCGGTCCATCTACGCGCCGGTAACTCAGAGCTCAGTGTTGGCTAATAACTGCCTAATAACCGTGTGGTTTATCGAGTTATCGGCATTTTACGTCGTTCTATCCTAGTTGAGTCTTTAGTTCACTAGACGATTTTGCTAAAGTGAATGCATACGTAATGCTTACCGTACGTTTAAGCCTTTTCCTTGGACTCTTTACTTTCAGCCTTTACCTTGGTAATGTCAAATTTTCTTCACTATTCTATATGTTAACTGACTTTCTTAAATAGGCTAGCTTATTATTTTTATTTACAAATAAATTTAGAATATTGGATCACATTTTTTGTTAATTTTCGATGTCGACGGATAACTTCATTTATAATAAATTACAAAGGCTACAGGAAGACATAGTTTCCCTTGAAAACTTACTTGTCGTTGTCATATAGAGATTAAGACTCTAAATTTCAAAATTTAGGAAGACTAAATATGAAGAAAAAATAAAAAAATATAAAGAAAAATCTGGCAATGTGGTATTACAATATTTCATTTCATTGCCAGATTTTTCTTTATATTTTAGAGGGACACTAAAGTAATAAATAAAGTACCTTATTAAATAAATTCATCGATATTTTGTATTACATTAGTTTTTTGACTCATAACGTACAGTGTAGTTTTTGCGTTGTTTGATTTTCTCAACAAAATCTATTGATTCCACTGCTGGGCGCAGAAAACTAAATGAAAAATATTTAGGTCATAATCTTCAACATTAGCCTGTGACAACTGTTAATTCCTCCGTCCTTCCATCAGCCTTTTGAAGACCACTGTTAGGCAACCCCTAGTTGGCGCCACTCTAACCGGCCTTGTGCTTCTTGAATCCAGCGGTTTACTGCTTTCTTCAGTCATAGATTCATCTAGTCAGGGAGCAAACTATTGGCATTTTAGCAAATATTTAATTAGTTTCTATTGCTTGGATATAACTATGTATTTTAAAATTAGTTTTTTTAATAATATATGCCTTTTAATCTGACAACCCTCGTGGCGGAGCGGTCATCATACTGGTCTGACATGTGAATGATGAGTTTAGATTTATATTCTGGGTCTGGGTGTATGCTTATTCTTCTTTTTGTATCCATGGCATCCACGACACAGAAGAAAATCCTACTGTGGGTCTATGAGTGTAGAAAGCGTTTATGTATTGATTGCCCTTTGATATATTCACACAGCCACTCCTTCAACAGTCGTGCATATAACTACAGTGAGGAAATTAACCTTGTTCTTCATGTTATATTTATAAAAATAATGGCCTTTATCGATCATAGGGCAACCCTGACCTTAAGACACGAGGCCATGGCAATAGAGTCCTTGAAGACACATTATAAAATCAATAATTTTGTTTTTAATTTGTTCTATAAATTATACAGTTTTATATGATTGAAGTAGAATGAAGTTCATCTGATGTTAAGTGGTTACTGCCACCCATGGATATCTGTATGCAACTTTATATGGAATAGGATTATTGTTTGAAGTCGATTACAGATGCGTCGCTATTCCTGAGGACTAAGATGGTCGCCTCATATGAAAGTGAGCGGGCAAATATACCCTTGCACTGAAATGCAAGGACTGCTTCAGGCTAGAAATAGTACTTGGGGATGCGTAGTATGTTCCTAAAGCATTTATGCCACTGATCGTAAAACTAGTCATACAATAAAAAAGAAGGAGTATAGTATACAATCTTCTTTACTTTTGGAAGATAGAAATCAAGAAGAAATATAAAACGAAACAGAGCAATTAAAAATTACTTCCTATAACGCCCTAAATCCGTACAATTTAAATAATTATGTACAAATTATCTTATTTTCAACTCTTTATTTTAATACACAGATCTGGTTAGTAACAATTAGGGCTAAACGTAATTGACATTCAAAACAAACACTCCAGATATTAGGAGCGATCCTATAAAACCCAATTAATTCCTGGGAGAGTCGCACGACGCAGGGACGTGATTAAAATGACAAAAGTTCCATTACCCGCTATCGCCTCTGATCGGCTCCATGAAATATTGGCGGTGGCATGCTTCAAGATTATTTCCTTAAGCCCTCACTCCCTATAACTTTATTAAAATCCCAAAGTTCAAATTCAAAATTCAAAGATAAAATCAAACGAGAACTTCCGAGGGGATCCTTTTTAGTTCCTTCGAGTACTTCAGTAAATATTGACGCTTAAAAGTTGGGTTTGATTTCTTAGATATTTATAAACGGTAAACTTAAATTAATGCTTAAAACTAAATGGTTTTAATAAATTAATCCGAAAAACATCTAACTATTATATATAAACTAAAGAAACGCAATAATTCATAATAATTTAACGTATATAATATGATGAATGTTATGTTATATAGTTTTTTAATATTCATCGTTATGTTATATAGTTTTTTTTTTATATATAATGAAATAGCAAACGAGCAAGCAGCCCACTTGTTGGTAAGTGGTTACTGCCGCCCATGGACATTTGTAAGCAACTTCATATAGAATAGGGGTTCTATCTGTAGTCGACCAGAGATGCGTTGCTACTCCCGAGGACTGAGATGGTCGCCTCATATAAAAGTGAGCCGGCAGTGAGCCGGCCAATAGTGAAGGACCGTTCGTATTTTGTTTGTCTGTCTGAATACGCTAATCGGTAGAAGTAATAATTTAAGTACTTCATTCAAAACTTTAATCATTTCTTGGCTAAGACTTACATTAGGAATAGTAAACAATATTTAATCAAATGTATGGGTACTTATAGAAATCAATAAGGACGTGGAATAAAATATTGGCATTATAAATTAGTATAATTCAACCTGAAGGTACGCTTATCCCAAACTTTGAATTGTTTGAACATAGTTTTTGACAGTTTCTCTCGTCGACTAGAGCGGGTTTAACAATGCTCCATTTAATACAGCTGAAGTAACTCGCGCTAGTACCGACAAATTGTATTTTTAATTATATTCAAGTAACTAAAAAAGTTACAGATATGTCAATTATATGATATGTTTTATATTTATATGATATGACATCTAAGTAAGCAATTTTTCATAGCACCGTAGTTCTTTCAGAAGTTAATCACAGAAACAGTGCTACTGCCTAGGTCTAAGAGGGTCGCCCTACATGAAATATAGCAGACAATCATACTTTTCCACCAAAACATTTTGCTTTATTTCTGATAAATTCAATTCAGTTACAATTTGTTTTATTTGGCTATGTATTCAGTACCAAATAAGTCTCCATATGAACCAAACATAAATCATGTATTTGAATTTGTTAACAAGCACGTCACCCAAAGGATTTTAGATAACCACTATAATTCATACTTGAAAAAATATGTTTAAGTAAAATAAAGCGTCGTCAAAAAGTGAATCTTAAGACAAATAACTAATGACGCTCTAATATATGGTAGAAATAAAGTTATCAACAATTTTTTACGAGGTTTTATGAATAGTACTAGATCAAGTTACTCGTGCATTTGCAAGTTACGTTCTGCTCTACCTATCTTAGTAGAAACTTGCTCTAAGCCTTCCAATCCAATTCCAGTCTTGAAAGTTTTGCGTGACAAATCCGCATTCTCTGTGTATTGATGGAAAATCAATAGTTCCAACTCCCAGCAACCATTAAGTTCGTTTCAATAAAGGCAAAACATTATTTGTTACTTGTCAACAGAGAATACATTTGTTTTGGAGTACACGATATGTAAAGGATATGTTTGTTAATAATAAACTTCTTAACATAAATCTTACTATGTTTTTTTATAATCGCATTGCTTATTATGGAAGGTATTAATGATGATATGTGGTATAATTTGGTGATATAGACAATGGATACATTTTTAGGCGTATATTCAATATCGTAAATACGCTACAAAATGTACAAACAAGCCTAAGTAGTTGCCGTTACAATAAGGCCCCTTAAATACGCATTAACGTCCCAACTTGGCAGCTTCGGTATGCCGTTGGAATATTTAAACTGACGTATATTATGTAAATACGAACTTTTTCTTTGCCTTGCTGTTGGGAGACAAATGGTCCCCGCGTCAAGTCGCCGTTATCCATTTATCATGTCTGCAGAATCTATAGGAAAGTAATCCAAGAGTCACCCACTTCACGCGTTTTGTGAGATATTTTTGTCAAATAATGAATACGTAAAGTGATGTGATTTGAGAACATTTAAGTTAGAATGTCGGTCAGGAAAATACGATGGGAAAAAAATCTGGTTTTAATGGCATTTGAAATATTAAACGTTTTAATATGTTTGTTACGTTTAGCAGACAATTGAAATCAAGCGCAAGACTGATAGGACTTAAATAGGGATATTAATACTACACTGGAATGCCCCGTGAAATCTCCACCTTGTTATTATTGCGTTCAGGTAGAAATAGTTTGTGGTAACCTGATGGAATAAAGAGTAAAGTCATATGCAAAATATTTTTTTAAAAATAAATGAAAATGAATTAATTCTCATCAATTACAGTCCAATTCAAAATTTGTTCGGCTACTGAACACTAAGCGAGAACTCATCGTAAAGTATTTTTTCTTGAATCTTTGCAAATTATTTACAAAAAACAGCTTTAAGCTGAAGTTAATTTGGAACAATGTACCGTAACAGTTTAAATAGACAGTAGAATAGAACTCCGGAGGATTTTAATAACATAAAAAGAGAATATTTAAAGACTTGCTTAAGTAACTAAAGGGAATTAGCTGGAAGTCTAGTGTTTACGTCGAATAAATACTTGAGCCAACAAACAAAAACAACAGCAATTAAGCCGTAAAAATTAAATACTTCACAATTATTCGGAAAAGGAAAAGCTTAAGAAAGATTTCCGGAATTTAATTTCTTGTTCTTTTTACGTAAAAGTTAAGGAAAATTTTGACGAATTCTCGTTTGATAGTTTGGTGTTTGCAAGTAGCTAAACTTTACGTTAATGTAACAATCTCTAGTGTTTTTGTTTACTTTGGATTGTTTATGCCTAATGTAAGCAATTTATGAACAATTCTCAACATCAACTAGAATTCATTCATAAGTTTTTGTTCCTTTTATTTAGGTAATATCCTTTAACTTTACTGAAGGAATATTAAAATCTAAAATGTGTAGATCGTTAAAACGTTCCGCGCCTTTTCAAAAAGTGCTATAGAGTATAAAGAGTTTCAATTCCTAGGCCCGTTCAAGTACTTTTTAAAATTATGTGCATATTAGAAGTTTCTAATATGCACATAATTTTAAAAAGTACTTGAACGTACTTGACTAGTTAGTCATCACTTGCTAAAATGGTGACAGAAATATCGTGAGGAAACCAACACGCCGGTGGTTTAAAAAAAAACAAACTTTAAGATGGGTGAATTACACCAATACGCACTTGGCAAGCACGTTAGGGTATGCTAAAAAACTCTTATTTTCAGAGCAAACCCGTGCCCAGCAATGGACAGTAATGGATTGACAACGTTAATACCATACTCGCGAAATATACCAAAGTAATTTTATTTTACATTCTTTCTAAATAAATTATACTACTACTAATTACATTGTTTTTCGTCATTCCATTATAGTCCCACTGCCGGGCACGGGTCATCTCTCAGAATAAGAGTTTAGTTGAGTTTTAGGCCATGCACGAATTAGTAGTCTTGACACACATTTGAGAACTCTTTTTAAATAATAACATACGCGATGTTTATAATCTTTTGTTTTTATCCTTCAAATCTAAAGCTCTCTTACTTCTCTATGTTTGAGATAGCAACACAAAAGATCACTATTCTTAATAGAATAATAAAGTTAATACTTAACAATTAATTTTAACTATAGTACACAGTAAAAGCCTTTGTTTAGTTAATGCGGACTAAAACCTAAAGATAAGCGTATGTATAGACAGGTTTATGTTGCATACGTATTAAACAAGATGGCTAAGCCCTTGAGGCTTTCAAATAAATGTGTTTCCATTATCGATATCTCCGGTGTATGGCCGTGACGTCTACGGACCCAGGCTCCGGTTCTGCGAAGCAATCTACATACATTTGCATAAAAAGCAACGCGATGAGGTTGATTTTGATGAGCACTGCAGACTCGCTGTCGGCAACTTCTCCTTAAGGACTCACCATGCATTGGAATTATATTTTGTTTAATGAGAATGGAGATTAGTTTATTCATACAAGGTATTTTATATTTCACTACTTAGTTAAGTTTTTGTTTGTGTTACAAATTCGTATTTGATGTAAAGAAAGCTTCTAGAAAGCATTTTTATTTTTTTTTCATATTATAGAAGTTGCAAGCAAGCATATCCATGTGATGGTAAGTGGTAACTGCCACATATGGATAATAAGATATAATTAACTCCAAATCAGGTCGCCCCCTGACTCGGTGGACCGATGACCTGAAGAAGACAACGGGAAACCGTTCGATCCAGTAGGTACGAGACCGGTTGGAGTGGCGCCATTTAGGGGAGGCGTATGTCCAGCAGTGGACCTCGAAAGGCTGATGGATGGATGAAATTCCATGTAAGACTAGAGCCTTTCGTGTGGTTTCTTACTAACGCGTTGCTTCCCTTGAGGAGTAAATTATTTATATTTTTTTAAACGGCGTTCGTAGGTACTACAATTAAAACTTTATTGATTAAAGTTTGCCTTTTTAGTTTACTAAAGTAGCTTTGACACGACACGTGACATTCTGATTTAAAATGTGTTATAAGTTCTGACTTATTTTCCGTTGCACCTGTCTATACGAACATAAAAGCCTAAAATCAAAGACAAGAGATCGAATTGTCTCAAAGCTGCTCTCAACCAGCCTAAAAACACTCACAATATAAAACTGCAACAATCCCTAACATCGCAAAAAGAAAGCTAAGCACAGCACTTTGCTTGCCAATTTGCGAGAGCACTCCGAAGTAGATCGAGCATCATTACGTTAACTATCTGTAGTAGTTGTCTACGGGCTGTTTTTAAATTCATCGAGTTTATTTTTAGCTACAATCGACGCCGAAGTGGCTTTGACATGATTCAAAACTATTTACGTAGTTAGGTATTTATAAAATCTTTACAGGCTTTATCTTCTTATCAAGTCTTGTTTGAGACAAATGTTTCATTTTACTCTATTACTAAGACTCCGCTGTCCGTCTGTTCGTCTGTCCGTCTGGCCATCTTTCCGTCTGTCCGTTTGTCTGTCACCAGGTTGTATCTCATGAACTGTGATAGCTAGACACTTGAAATTTTCACAGATTATGCACTTCTGTTCCCCTTATAAGACAAATTCGAAAAACACAATAAAATGAATAATAAAGATGGGCGCCCCTGCAACAAATGTTTTTTTTTTTCCGTTTTGTATAGATGATGGTACGGAACCCTTTGTGTGTGAGTCCGACTCGCACTTGGCCGTTTTTTTAATTTCAAACCAATTCTAACCTCATAAGCAGTAAAGTTTAGCTATACGTTTGTTTAGGAAGACAATGATGATTGGTTCAGTGTCGTCATCCTAAATCCAAAATGGCGGGTGCCCCAAAATGGCCGATCACTATATTGGTATGAAACATAGAGGGTTTCCGTAATCTTAAATTTAAAGCCTTTATTTTACTTAGATCTATGAAGTCCTCTAAATATGTACAATGTACATGATATAATGATATCATACTCTTTTATGATTTTTTAGCATAATTAACATACAAATATCATCCTATGTAATGGCATACGAGGTGTTTTAATGAAAGCAAGTGGCTAAATTATTAAAATTGACAGTAGGAACGCGTGACAAGCTACACGCGTGACAAGGCGTATATATTTTTTAGAATGGTTTACTTACTAGCTTTCATTTGAAACCCATATTATCGTGATACTGAAAAGGCGTCCCTTGTCCCCTCTTTTCCCTGTTTGCAGGCACCATTTTTAAAAATAGCCTATGTCACTCTCTAAACTGAGACGACTGTAATGATACGACATACGCGTAGCGCGTGCCAAACAAATGGCCATACATACAAACAAACATACATACGCTCGAAAAAATTACCCACTTTCACACGCAGTCGGGTAAAAACACCTGGTGGATAGAAACTCATAACCATTATCGTAATAATAAGCTTTTGGAAGCTAGTAACCAAACTTGATTGAAAATTACTTTGTTACATAAATTATATCATTAATTCGAAACGAGTAAAAGCTGAAAGCAAGTTGCCAGCTTAGCGCTAGTCCTAGGTGTAACAAAAGCTGACAAAACAAAACAGTACCATTAGTACGAGTTTGCAATATCGGTCACCCGTTGCTTTGTCGCACAGTCCAATGCGGTCTGATTCGTGCAATATTAGGATTTTGCCTGTAACATCTTTGAGAAACGCTTTCGTTTCATACAGTTTTGGATCGCAATGAAGATGATTTTAATGAGCTGTGAACAATATTCTTGTAAAATAATTGTAAATATAAATTGTACTTAATGACGGATACTATCTATAGATAGTATCTACTGGTTTTTGCTAATAAATAACAGTTAGAAAATTTCTCAATTATTTGCAAAATAACTTCAAGATTCTAATGTTTTGTGTTTATTCAATACGATGTATTTTGAAAAAAAAAAAAACCTGTTTCTTAGCGCCTATACACATAACAGTCTGTAATACCCATTACCATCACACATAAGAGTCAACAAACATAAGTATTACAAAAGTTGTTAAAGTGAACCAGGTCTTTTTTCCATCGGCAAAAGTTGGCTAGAATGCCTCGTCCCGAGAACAATATAAACTTGTGCAATATCGGACACTCGTCCCTTCGTCGCACTGCCCATAACGGTGTGTTCTGTGCAATATCTGCATTTACAACTTTGAGAAACGCTCTTTTTATACAGACCCATACTTTAATCAGTCGGCAAAAGGCGGACCGCGGTCCATATCGAGGTTGAAATTCGGACCGGCAAATATTCTTGTATAGAGCGCCCGGTCTAGGCGCCAGCTCATTTATCGAGCGACAGAATATTTTGGCGACCTTTTTTGGTTTGGTTGTCGTCAAACTGCAGAGATACAAATGTGAAAAAATATGTACATTTTAAGGGGGAGCCATAAATAAATTGCACTCTATTTTTAAACTTGCCTCAAATTGGTACTATACGTGGATACGTTGTTGAAAAGTCCGAAAAAGACTTTTCAACAATATTCGGACCCCACTTAAAACTACTTGCCGACCCCTACTTTAATCTATAGAGCTTTGTAGGCGGTAGAAATCTGTGTGGTTTCTGCCTTATAACAACAATTTTAAGATCATTTGTATTCTAGTTGTAATGGTGTATAAAGGAAGACATGAGAGTGACTATTAGTGAGTGAGAGAGACTCCGATGAGACTAAGCGAATCTGGTCTGAGATCAAAGTGTCCTTGGGTTGCAATGACCACTTTCCATTCAATATAGTATTGTAATCGTGATAATTTGTAGTCGTAGAAATGTCAATTTCTATGACTACAAATTAACGATTAATTAACGATGAAATCCGTAGGCGAACTAAGCTTACCGACATAGCTCTCTAAATCAGCAAGCTGAAGTGGCAATGGGCCGGCCACATCGCTCGAAGGACAGATAACCGATGGGGAAGAAAAGTCCTC
>DWNE01009740.1:0-10734 GCA_018249875.1 Cecropterus toxeus
TTCGAGTTCGACCACGATCACGAAAACGAATAACATCAGCTACGAAATGTCAAAACGACCGCATAAAAATGTTTAGGATTCAGGTTGTGTTGTCATTATCATTTTAATTTTCGATCATAAATATTGTATTTAATTATCATTACTGTATGGAACGAAATTGAGTCAATATAAATATTGAAAAATGTGAATTCTTCTCAATAACATCAGATTATTATTTTATTTTCGTTGTATAAGTTTAATATCGTCAAAAATAACGAACTACGATTTGTAATGTATTTTTTGATACATTTCAAATCGTACCCTTTGTTTACATTTTGGACGTCTAATTATGAATCGGAAAGACTATTTACGCATTAAGCAAGTAACACACGTACCGAGTACTCCGCCCAGGCCTTGCACACGAGCGCGCAGTTAGCTAGTTCATGAGGCGTGAGTTTGCTGAACACGCACAGCATCGCCTCGCGGTCCAGCCACGCGGAGCCCGCAGTATTCACGCCCAGAGGTAACTGGCTCGCCGGTCGGACTGGGTACAGCGGCTTCTTTAATGCCTGGAAATATACATTTTTTTCATATATACGAATGAAGTAGTAAACCAGCTTATAAGTTGCTTGCTGAAGTCCACGGGCGGCAGTGACCACTTACCATCCAAAGGAATAATATATACTGCCTTCAGAAGCTCAAAAGCAGTATCACATTTCTTACTTCAAATGTGATACCGCTTTTGTGCTTCTGAGGGCAGTACTTTCGAGAAAATTGATGTTATGTGAAAATCCTTGTATACCACAGTATGTAGGAAATTAACAAAATGGATAATTTCAAACTAGATTTTTAATATGTTTAAACTAAGTTTTGTCATTCAGCTTACATCATAAGATGTACAATACTTAAAGAATCTGAGGCCATAAAAATTAAAAAACGAAAAAAACGTTTTTTTTTTTTAAATACAACTTTCGCGCTTCTAAGGGTAGTATGAGCTCGTTTGCTACTTAAATATTACAAAGGCCACCTTAGCGGAGTGGTGCGTGAGTTGCAAGGCGAGATGCGCGCGCAGGGCTTGTTTCTTCGGCGCTTCGTCCTCGTCGCTGGTGCGTCGCTTCTTTGCCGCCGGCTCCCAGTCTGCACCGTCGCCCGCGTTCTCGCCACCGACTTCCTCGCGCTTGATGTCTGTTGCAAACATACGGAACATTTTTTATTCTATATATACGAAGAAAAAACCTAACGTATGACTATAAATAGACAATTTAAAGTGATTTATAAGAATAAGTTAGGCAAAGTTTGTAACAAAAAAAATACATTGACAATAATTTTTAACAGACTTCAAAAAGGCCGTTCTATTTTCGAATGTATATTTTATATTTAATTATGTGAAGGTGTAACATAGAAGTGAGCTAAGAGTGAAGGGTTAACGATAACAATCATGGACAGTAAAATCCTTTTGTTTCATCACAAGACACAGTAGTGATCTTACCATCTTCAGTCTTGATATGTAGGCCATCATTTTTGCTTTCTGTGTCAGAGCCAGCGTCGGATTTCAGGGGTCCAGGTGGCGGTGGGGGTGGTAACTTATTCTGAAAATTATAACAATGCCTCAAGTAAACATATTTATTAATAATAATACTGTAAGAGAAAATAATATTTCTTGTATCATTTAAATATAATGAACTTTTATTTTAATTTAACTCTAAAATTTGTGGCGACCTCCTGCTACTTATCAAGACAGATGACGTCACCGTATTCTGAAACGCTCTATCGGAGTTTTCTCCACATGACGCATATATGCAAGTTCCGAACAGAGATTGACGGGGCACGGCCGCTCCCCAGGCATAACCAGGCAGCCTGGCGGGAGATCTCCCTTGGCCTTTGTTAAGTTTGTATTAAAATATATATTTTAATACAAACTTAACTAAACTTGAATATATTTTTTATACATTAAAATATAAATTCATCAATTTTCTCTACGACTACTGAATATATATTTATTAAAAAATATTCATTAAATATTTTACAATTTAAAAATTACAAGATCCATCAAATATACGTAATAACGTACCATTGAAAAACGCTAGCTAATAATAGAACCAAATGTTATTATACCTGGAGATTATGATGTTGACTCAGCTGGCTGACATCAGAGCCGACGCTCATTCGCCGGAGATCCGAAGACTTTTGGCGGGCGCGGAAGTGGCGAGGCTGAAAATTGATAGCAAATTTTCTTAATTATAACTTCTTTATAACAAGTTGTGTCTTTGATGCGGTTCCTGTCCTAAAGTGATCAGTGACAGCGGTTTGCCAGGTGGTAGAACCAATATAATTCGACCGGGGAAGTACCACCGCCACACCAAATTCTAGCATGAAGCAGTTCTTGCGTTTCGTTAGAATCGTGTGGTTTTTTTTATATAAATATGAAGTAGTAAACGAGCAAGCAGCCCACCTGATGGTAAGTGGTTACTGGACCGCCCATGGACATTTGTAAGCAACTCCATATAGAACAGGGGTCTATATGACGTCTTTCACAGATGCGTTGCTACTCCCGAGGACTGAAATGGTCGCCTCATATAAAAGTGAGCCAGCAACCACACCCATCCACCGAAACACAATTACTACTTGCGTGGTTGCCGACTTACTTGTATATGAGGCGACCATCTTAGTCCTCAGGAATAGGAATACATCTGTGATCGGATCAGATAGAACCCCTCTTATATATGAAGTTGCTTAGGGATGTCCACGGGTGGCAGTAACCACTTGTCATTAGGTGGACTGTCTGCTTGTTTGCAATTTCATTCTTATAAAAAAGTGACACATCAAATTCAAAACATGCACGCAAAGACTTGTAAGTATGTCTCCCTTACCACAACGTTCATACCAGAACAGAGCAACACTTAACACTTCAGTTATTCAACAAAATGCATGTGTAAACTAGTTACATCGTTAAAAACATTAAAACAAAAAACCCACTGCTATAAACATTTGCTATAATTAAAAATTGTATTTTTACTAACAATAGTTCTTAAGCCCTTTACTAACACATGGATCTATGTTGTCTGAAAATAAATATATATAATGTAATAATAAAAACGATTTTTTTGTTCATAATGATATGAGTTTTAGTCAAAATAGTGAAGTAAAAGTATTACAATATTTAGATCATTTGATACCCATATTGTCGTAATAGTAAAAAAAAATATCGTCCCTCCCCCCTTTTTCCTGTATTTCCAGGCACCATTTTTAAAAATGATATAGCCTATGTCACTATGCGAACTGAGACGATTCTAACGATATGTCGTACGTCACAATACGCCTAGTCATTTGGTTGTACCGCGTGCCAAATAAATGAACATACAAACAAACAAACAAACAAACAAACAAACATACATACACTCGAAAAACATTACCCTCCTTCTAACGGATCGAGTAAAAATTACGTTTGGCGATAGCGATTTCAGAGTCGAACCACTAGTTCTAGCATCTTCAAAAACTCAGATGAAAGTCCCAGCAGCTAACCTTATAGTCATGGTTAAGCCCCATGGTGGTGCAAGTGGGACACTCCCACGAATTAGGCAAGTCCTCGTTGATCTGTCCGCCGGGCGGCACGCACGACGGGTGCACGATGCTGTAGCACACGGAGCATTCCCGCAGGGACGATGGACCGTTGCGACCTATGTTACATAATATTAATTGATTAGTCATAGTAATAACCGTATAATGTCATCATCAACCCATTATTGTCCCACTGCTGGGCACGGGTCTTCTCTCAGAATGAGAGAGTTTGAGGCTATAACCCACCCTGCTGGCCAAGCGCGAATTGGTAGACTTCTCACATCTTTGAGTTTTTTTTTAAACTCTTAGTTTTCCTTCACTGTAAAGCCACATTTATATCTAAGTCACTTTAGTTAAATTAAAATAGTATATGAAGCTGTGAATCTTACCCGAATTACCCTTAGCTTGAGGTGCAACAGGTGTCTGCAGCCAGCCGTCTAAGTGGCAAACGGCACACGACGCCGTCACTGGCAACATTGGCTGGAAATAAACACAAAAAAAATATACTAATATATTAATCATGTCATATGTAATATACATAACATTATCATACTGTTGACTATTCTAAGACCCCGAACTCTCCAATGGAGCAATACTGTCGTGGGCCTTTCCTATTAAGATATGGAATACAACAAAACACCGTTAAGGCAATTTCAAATAACGATATTTTCTATCTTACGCTTATACACTAGTCATTAAGCTAGATACGAGATACAATGTAACAAATGTACATATAAAAACTGAAAGCGTATTGAACAATCACAAAAAAGTTATCTAAACTGGACCAAAAATAGTCATTTGCACAAAAAACAGTCAAAGTCTGAATACAATATAATAATAGCACTAATCAAAGCACCACTCGGTCTATGCATAAGTCTGACAGGCGCGTCGCAGAACAGGTTAGTTAGCCGACTGAAGAATAGCGGCGAGGGGCCGCATACCGGTTACCGAATGCTACAACGCATTGATCAGGATAACGTATAACCCTATTATGTTTTAGGCGCGTTGCAGTACTCAAGTTTAACTGATTTACTGTACAACAGAGTCAAGTTTACTATTATCACCATCATCATTATATAGACTATGACTTAACGATTAACAAAATGTAAATCCTTTGTACAAGTTGTTTACAAGTACCACGCGAAATACTCGCACATATAAACAGGCAAATCATAACAATTCCATTCCCTATATTATTTATAAAACTGATCAAGTTAATAAGTTGACTGAATGTATTTGTTTTATCAATTAAAATAATAATTACGATTCAATTCAATCAATTAATTCTTTCATTCTTAGTCCCACTGGCACATTTTATAAGTTACAAATATTTTATGAGTCGAATAGCATAAATAAAACTCGTTACTTTTAATACTCCTTCGGTACTGAAACAACATTGTTGATTATACTTTTTATGACTCCGGTTTCCAGTTATTACGTATTTATTAAGAAGGACAAATGTTGCAGTTAATATAAATGTTGCGTTTTATGTGAACTGCCGACAAACTGTCTTACAGTTTAGCATATCCATATAAAAATGTACACGTTTTCTTAAGATAAATAAATAAATAAATAAAAAAAACTGTGTATTTATCAATACAAAGATGTCCTTCAATATCTATAGTTCCTGTATAAATATTAAAAGAAAGCTTGTGCGATCCAACAATAACGCATATAATAATTATGTTTAAATGTTTTACTAGTTAAAAAGACCGTGGTATATACATTAACAATACACATTAAGATTAAAAATTATTTTTTTTAATAGTGATGAGTATAAAATATATGATCGTACCTGTAAGCACTGCCTCATAATGCAAGTCTGTTTGGCGCGACCCAGGCCGCCGAATTTCACCATATCGTGACAGAACACACATTCGGCACAATCTGTACGCTGGCAAGCTTCGCATTTCTTGCACCTGTAATAAAAAAAAACATAAGGACTTAATAATCAACTACTCAATGCACTTTTAAATTAAATTATAAAACATTACTCCCACTAAAGTGACTAAGTTTGCAAGATGATAGAACGGTGTAGCGTAATCGCTCACGTGTAGTGATCTCCGCTTGTAAGTGTTTTACTATCCTTTCTCTGTGTACACGTGAAGGGCGTAGCCGACGCACATACGCTGCTTGTATGGCCCTGTGACGTCACGCGCAGTGTGGGCCCACATGGCAATACATAGCAGAAGGCGTGTGTGAACGCGCGTACTTTATTACTCCATGACTCAAGCGTGTAGCCACAACAATCACTCGTGGCTGGTGCTTAGACCCGCCCTGTGACGTCACGGCGCATGTCAACGTCGCCGCTTGAACGACCCAGTGACGTCACATCGCGTAATTTAAAATCCAATGGAAGCGTGTAGCCACTGCAATCACGCGTGGCTGGTGCTCGCCCGGCGCCGTGACGTCACGGCACATGGTACCTTTAAAGCTCGTCCGTCCATATGACGTCACAGCGTGTCCCGTCACGTGTCGCTACCTGGTGCGTCGCCTGCGCGGCGCGTTGCCCGCGTGCTCGGGTCGCGGGCGCGCCGGCCCGCCGCGGTGGCCGCCGCGAGCACCGCGCCCGCTCGACTGCCGCCGCTCGCCCGACACCACCTCGTCCGGACCTAAACATACAATGATATTTTAATCACTTCAAAACAGGAGAAGGTTATATTCCACTGTGTATTTTTTTTTATTTTATTTCACGGTATTTGATGTTACGCTTATATTTTTCTAGTATATAATATCTTCTTATGGAAAAATTAAGTTGAATTGCAAAGATTTTATGCATACACATGCATATTATTTACAAACTCGTATTTGTACTATACTATACTATATACTATACTATATAGTAGATGTCGAAATGTAAAGAGTATAACATAAATTTATTATGTACTTTTAAACTTTATTCCATTTCGCATTTTTTTTATAACGACCATTGTTTATTTATATATGTTTCCAAATCCAAAGCATTTTCATAATCTTACTTAACATTAACGACAATTTTTAATTCCGATATAGCCCCAAATCGAAATATGACATAACGCGCGAAAATAAGAAAAAATTTGGTCAATGGTCAAATCTGCTAACAATATCAAATATTCAGGACATCATGATATCTTATCTATTCATTTGGTTTACAATCTCACCTTTCAACAACAGAACGCCAGTGACAGCCAAATGCTGTTTATCGTATCTGTGTTGTTCGACCAACGTGCGCACGTCGCGGACCAACGCGATGGGATCGGACAGCAGTTCGGGGACAGACTTGCGTGCGGCCGGCAACTGGTGGAGGTACATCACTATCGCCTGGAATTGAGAAATTATTGTATTATTAGTATTTATTACATTTCAATCACTATAGTTAACTTTTTATATTTAGTAGTATGACGTCATCGCCTACCATATTTTTGGCTATACAGCTCAAGAGCGGTGCGTTATGCTAACGTGTCCATTATCGACAGGTACGAGCGGGCGAGCAACGAGATAACGTATCGGTGTAACAAGTACCAGAGCATCTCCAGATGTATGGTATGACATCAGCTACCCACATCAGGCCGTACTGCTCAAGAGCAGCTACCAGGGTGTATTGGGTACAATACATGCGTGTACAGTATGAAGTCATCAGCAATCTATAAGAAATGTGTTTACATTATGATGTCATCATCCACCTACCTTCAGGCCGTGCAGCTCGTTCTGCGTGAGGTGCACGTGCCCGGAGGGCGGGTTGGCGGGCGTGGCGGGCGCGGCGGGCTGCCCCTCCGGCGACAGGTGCGAGCGGCCGAGCAACGCGCTCACGTAGCGGTCCAGCACGTACCACAGCATCTCCGTGAAGAACGGGTAACGGAACTTCTGTGGCACCTGTGTATCACAAAAGTTCAAATATATTTTATTAGAGTAGGTAGGTATATTAGATACCAGCAAGGACGTGTAACGAAATTTTCGTGGCAGATACGCGGCATCTTTAAATATTTCTGAAGTTAAAAGTACTCTCTGTAAGTTTAGTGACTGCTACTATTTCTTCATTCATTAAATTATGATTCACCTGTTTGACTAATAAAACCCGATGATAGAAGATACGCAAGATTTTTATGTTGAAAGTACTCCTTATAACGTATTTTACTAGCAGTCTCCGTTTATTCATCTATATGATAATTATGATTCACTTTCTGTTTAATAATTTTATACAAGCAACATTAAAAGTTAATTAGAAATAATGGTATTCTATAAATTAAAAAGACGATTTAAAAAAAAATACCAGTCATAACGATATTACTTAAATAATTTCACACGTCAATCTAGAAGAAAATGACAATCTGTACGAAACATAATAAAAAATACACAGGTGCTATATTATTTTATCAGTTTTTGTTTTTCTACTAAAAAGTAATATTTTATGACTTTAATCGAATTTAATTTTCACAACTGACGACCCGCGTGGCCGAGCGGTTACTATACCGATCTAACGCGCAGTGGGTCCCGGGTTCGATCCCCGGCCAGACAGGCATCTGAATGATGAGTTTAGATTTCTGTTCTGGGTCTGGGTGTTTGTGTATTCGTCTTTGTGTGTCCATGGTACCCACGACACAGGAGAAAGACCTTTGTAGGGCTATGAGTGTAGAAAGCTTTTACCTTAAAAACAGTAAATTAATATGTTGAACGTAAACATATGTGATTGTTTTTAGCAAACGTAGTGAACTACTACGGGTGCAGAACAATAACCAGAGCAATGATCCATAAGGTCGATAACTCATTTCACTCCTGTCAATTCGTACTGACCACTGACAAAGGAATACCGAAGAGAAATCTACAATAGTTCTCATTGACAGCTATTGAAGCTCGATTTTGTATTACAAGCTTTTATTGCCTTGTTGGTACATAATCTTCTTGTAACTGCGAACCTTTTCCTGTTTAATACCGTTAAATTAAATTAATGAAGTGAAATTTCTTTAGAATTATTGTTTATTTTATAAGAATTATTTCAAACTCGATGAAACGAATGAGTTGTTAAAGTGATTTTTACGGAATCCTTGTAATTTTAAACTCGATGAAAGTCGTCGGCGCAGTTGTTTGCGCTACAACTAGATGGCGCTGCATCCCTTTCTGAATCACGCTAGCAATTTTACTTAGTAACTTTAATAAGAGTTTAAGTATATGCCAAATAAGATATCCGAATATAAGCGAATATACAAATATATCCGAATATTGATTTAATCGATTTTTGAAAAAGCGTAAGTCTTAATAACCTAATACTCAGAAATATTTTATTATTTATTATTACTAAGTTTCACACAAACTGCACACACACATACACACACACCCACACACACACGCACACTTTTATTTTACCTAATCTCTGCGTACAAAGTCTGCAGTAGCTAGAATAAATGAACTCAGTTCGGTTCAAGTGACTATAATAAATCTTACTTGGCATTCATAAGTCCCGTTGTCCCTCTTCTGAACAAATTTGATTTGGAGCGTCCAATCCTCAGATCCCTCGCCGTGCAGGACCTGAAAATGTATTAAATTTTCATATATAAGTCGTATCTATAGTAATAAATAAACGACGTCGGTTTTAAAAAAAATTGTAAATTTGTAAATTAAACAAAAAACAAAACGTTTTTATGTCAATTAAAATGTAATGTTACTTTTTACGGACTGTAAAGCTACTAGGCCACTAGGCTGTACGACGCGGTTTCTAGTTGTAGTACTTAAATAAATCTAATATCCGTGGTAATCGTTTCTACTTCTATTATATAAAATATCCCTAAACCAATTTTGAAGAACTTTTCGCATAATAGAGATTTGCAAGGCATATTATGGATAACTTTCACTCAGAAAATATAATATATAGTCTCTGTAAAGTGATATTCCACATACAAAGTACATAGAAAACATAGGAAATAAGGAGACGTGGAAATAAGTAGTAGTATAGTAGAAGTGAGAAAAATCAATCGTTCTCCAAACTATAGTAATTTCTATAATTTTCAGAACTATTGTCTGTCTGTGTTTTGAAATCGCATCAAACCCAAAATGACCTAATTAAAATGAAATGATTGAAATAACTTAACAATAAATATAAACCGACTGCTATGCCACAAAAAAGAAAATAGTAATAAAAATATACGTTATTTTAGTTAAAACACAGTAGTATATGTACTGTACTGGATTCTGGTCCTAAAGTAAAAAAAAACAACGAACAAATAACGCCTTTTTAATAGTTGAAGAAGGTAATAAATTAAGATGAAAACTAAATACTTCTCATCTTAATTTATTAATTCATTAAAATTTATCCATTTTATCAAAAGTATTACAATTTAAACGTAGGTGTATCCGCGGGATATACTAGATTACTATTTGGTAGACGACCTAGGTCGTTGTAGGTATACTAAAACGAATACCTAAAGTTCATGACCCAAATATAATAATAGATATTCTAACCTTTTGAAAATAAACACCTGTTCGCTGTCGGTAATGGAATTCAATTCCCCTTAGTGCAACTCAAGGTAAAATTGAACAGACAGACATCAGATGGTCTCATTTCTGCGAAGTTATACATTTTAGACGTTTTAGGGAGATGAGAGGTAAGTTTAGCATAAGGGCGTAAAAAATAAGTTGTTCAATGTCGATTTTAATTTGAAAAGAAGCGTTAACTTCGCCGGAGTGTATTTGTGTGAAGTAATAAATATGAGTTAAGACAAAATATTTAATTTTAAGACATTAAAAAATAGCTGGGACGCCTGGCAGATGTAAAACATCGTGTTCGTGCAAGTAATATGCATAAAAGACAAGATTACGACAGGAACTCAATATATAACATAATGAAAATAACTCCATCTACGAACAGTATCCGCACTAAGTCAAACACTGCAGGCAGCTTTGTTTTGTCCGATACTTAATAATTCCGACAATGTATAACATTTTCATTTATCATCAGTTGGACTGCATGTTTATTTAGCAGCAGTAAGTGCCGGATACTGGAGCAGTGATAGCCTAATGGTTGAAACTCGGCCTCTCGATCGAGGATCCGGGGTTCGAACCCCAGGCACGCACCACTGATTTTTCTAAAATTATGTGAGTATTAGAATTTAATTATCACTGCTTTACGGCGAAGTAAAACATTGTGAGTAAACCTGCACATCTGAGAGTTCTCATAAAAAAAGAGTTCTCAAAGGTGTGTGAAGTCTACCAATTCGCACTTGGCCA
>DWNE01009741.1:0-10733 GCA_018249875.1 Cecropterus toxeus
ATAATAATGAACGTATTTTTTGTTGCAATGTTTGATTTTCAGTACCGGGAGCCGAGGTCCACTAATGGTTTTAAGAAAAGCGCACAAAGGCAAGCCGTACGACTAATTTGGTCGAATAATGCCGAGCGAGCGACATTTCCCTAATCAATATTTCGATATCCGATAAGGCACGTAATGTTTTCAAGGGTGCTTAGTTCCCATTATCGTCGTCACGCGCTAGTCAAGAGGCGCTGTTTCGCCAACATTGTACGTCGCTTCACAAAAAAAACACTACAAGATGCGGTTGCATTTTATACGTCTGATAAAAATTCCAAATATTTCCTTATTGTCATTTAGATGCTTTAATTGTTCCTTTTATTATTGCCTAGTACACAGACATTTTTTATTATAGTATCATTATTAATAACGATTATTGCAACAAAGTTTGTCGAGTGGGCTATAAAGTAGAGTATGAAAAACACTTCAAACTTAGTAAATACTTACGCGCACATAAAATAAAACTTTCACGGTCCCGTTAAACTGTTCGTAAACGGTGCCGCGTCTGTAAATATTAAACTTTATTTCTAAACTTATATCCAATAGAAAATATAACGAAGTGTCGTCCCGTGGTCCATTCAGACTAGCGCCATGATTAATCGGGTCGAGGAGTCACACAACCTGAATTCACCTCAATGAGTGCCTCGCATTTCGACGCTATAAAGAATAATCCAGACGACTTACCCCAGCAGCGGACCCAACGCGCCCAACCACGTGCCTCCCACTCGCGCCTATGTGACTACACGGGGAGGGAGTGAGACGAAGACAGTTTTGACAGCGCATCGCCCATTCATTAGTCGTGATTACGGTCGGGCTGGGATGAATTGACATCTGGGACGCCCGCGCGGGGAACCGTCCTCGTGCTTTCCCTTCTGAGGCTTCTGCTAAATTTTAAGCGACCGTATTCGATGAAATATGTATATTCTTAAAGTCGTCGCAATGGTAGTCATCTTAAAAGGGAATAGTTTGTACAATAACTTGAGAGAAATCCTATGTACATTTAAATATGTTGCCCGCTGGCGGAACATCAGAGGGAAAGCTCTCAAAGGAAAAGCGAGTGGAGGCAAAGCTGGCATTCCTTTGCGACGTGCAAAGAGAGGGGAAGTAAATGAGATTTTTATAAGCGCTTTTCGAGTCGGATCAGAAAAAATAATTAAAGGACTGACAGTTTTTAATTACATTGACGGAGACATTTCAGCAATAAAATTCGCAAATTCGATAACGGATAAAATTTCAATTCGCAAGTAAGTCTAGCGTAAGCCTTAGATGTGAGTAAATGACAGGGGGAACTTACCGAGAGCCGTGCTGGCCATGCGCATAGTTTGGACCTGCATGTCTTCTGGAGAGCCTTGGGCAATCTTCCTCTTCCTTGGACGCCCTTTCTGGCTCGGACCGCCCGGGTAGAACTGATTCGGAGACCCACCTTCACAATGCAAATCTTGGCACCTGTTTAAAACACAAAAATAGCATTTAATTTAACAGATTCTTAAACAGCACAAGGTTTTAAGTTGAAGTTTAATTATTCAAGTTAATTTTAAGAATACAATTAAAGAACCAGACCAAAATTCGACGCAAGAAAAAAACGTAACGATTGCTCAAAAATAAAGCCATCCGACCAAGCGCTATATTTCATGTTATACGGTATATTTGACCCGATTTAATCTGATATCATTCCAATGGCACATTCCGAGTAAGAATTAGGGAGCTAACATAATATAATTGGCTCAAAGTTCCGAGAAAATCTCGGGGTTCGGTCTAGTACTGTCAAAGGATTGAGCTAAAAGCTCAATAAGCTTCTAAAGGATTGCTACTCGAACTACACAGCTTCATTAGCCTTTGGTAGTGCTAAAATTTATTTACGCCTGTTTCAATGTTCTATCAACGTCATCCTTAATGTTGAAAAATTGAACAATCATGATGTATACAGGTACTAGTACAGTGCATTGTTAGAGGTAAAGTGATACATGTATTTTTCGTTGTATTGTTGTTACGATAATTATAAATATATATATATAAGTATACTCGTATCGTAGTTATCGTATTTATCGATATTTGAGAATATTGATAAATACGATAAGTAGTAGGTTTTGCCAGGTGGTAGAACCAATGTAGTTCGACCGGGGAAGTACCACCGCCGCACCTATTTCTAGCGTGAAACAGTTCTTACGTTTCGGTGGAAGTGTGTGGTTGCCGGCTCACTTTTTAGGCTAATTTTAAAGTGAGAGTAGTTACCTACTACCGATTAAAAAGGACAAATACCTATGTATCTCAACATAAATACAAATACAAAAAACTAACTTAAATTAGATTAATACTAATCTCACAGAGTTTACGTCAAAGTTTGAGTATCTATAAAATAATTTTAAACAATCTTAATATTGCATAGAAACACAACTAGCAATAACACATCATTTAAAATTAGTAAATTAAACCATTCTTCGGTAATCAAAACTTAGAAGCTCTCAGCTTTGTAAACCTAAGTAGTTATTAACGTACAGCGCAGATCTGGTATTTGAGAGCTACTTAGTCGGATTGATAAACAGTAAGTAACATACATCGCTGTGAACGAAATAAGCGAGAATTTACGTGCAATCCGCTGCAATTAATATCGTAGCAATATTGCACGTTAGCGCTATGTTGTGAATATGTTAAGTGAAACGTCTTTTCGTGCTTATAAACAATATTTGATGTCATATGAGTTATTGACGAACAATGTTGCGAAATAATTCTGACAGAATTATCAAGGACCTCCAAAACATTATTAATGAAAACTGAACCGCCCAAAGCCTAGGTGGCAAAAAATATTATGATCGTCTGCCAAATGAAGGATTTACATGGAGTCGATTTTTGCTGCGCGGCTAGCCATACCAAATCGTCTTACACGACGAATTGCCACCCCATTAAAATTTGTCTAAAATCGCAAGTGGCTAAGTCATTGCCTTAACAACTTTAGTTACTCACCATTTACGTCGAAACCTACTCTATCTAGGTATTTGCTATTTTAACCACCTACAGCCTATTCGAATCGCTTTTTACATTGGCGATTTTTGCCGAGTAGGTACCCTAGTCGTACGGCAAACGGTGTTTCGACCCGTATTCCGCAAATGTGATTTTTGCGCAACGAGTGCCACGACTATCATGATTGATTTACCCTGTTTAAAACATTTTTCTTTGGAGATTTTTCTCTACTCTTTAATATTTTATCACTTGTTTTTTTAATAACCGATGAGTTTGTATCGCCATGGGCTTGAATTTGTTTATCGTTTAACTTAATATTGTAATACATACTATGTTAAAATTCAATAAACTATAAACAAACACACACAAATTACCTATAAACACTGGTTACATCTTCATCACAGTACTCGTCCATGCATGCGCTATCGTAGTGTGGCCGGCAGTACACCAGTCCATCCCGCATCCCGAACACGTCACCCTTGGACAGCAATGTACCGCAGGCGACACACGTGAAACACGTCAAATGGTACACCATGTCCCGAGCGCGCATCACCAGTTCGTTAGCGGTGATGCCGTTGCCGCAACGCGCGCAACGCTTCACGCAAAACATTCTGCAACAAAGGAAATTTATTACAAACCTACAAGCAGCCTAATAAACCGCGCGCACTTTACTTGAGCTAACTATATTGAACACAAACCATATCGAGATAGCTCCCAGTTTTCATTTCTTTGATATATTTTTCTACTTACTTTTATAACAAATTACACTTTAAACAAATACACTTTAAATACAGATAGCATATCTAGACCGATTGCACTGTTTTTAATGTCCTATAATTATCCTATCCAACCTACTCGCACTTTTTCATTTTTTATATTTCAGGGACGTAAACCTAGAAACACCCTGAACTCGATGTAACTTACATAGAGTACCTATAACTTTATTTTAAACAAAAGTTATCATTTGCAACTGGCTATTACCTTTTGAGATTACCTTTACCTTTTGAGAGTTACCTTTTGAGATTTTAGTTATATTATTCGAAATAAATTACATGTAGTTAAATTAATTGATGGAATTATTTTATTTAATTTATAGAGCGGATACAAAAAGATACAATATTAATTTCGTGGCTTTATGGAAGTTGGTCAGTCCCTACAACTAAATCCATTCAAGATCCATTTATTATAATAATTAATTAAAATATAATTATACTAAGCACCTAATTATTCACTATATGTCTTAATAATAATTCTTTAAAAAATACTTAACTGAAACTATACCTACTTAACACCTAAATGAATTCGTCAAATATTATTACGAAATTAAAATAATTAATAAGCATTTTCAATCATTATGATTTTACGCAGTAAGTTCCTTATTGCAACACTATGTGTCACGTAAAATAAATAACAAAATTACTGTCCGATCGTTAACAAATACACTTGTTAACATAATAAGCAAGAAACGATAAAATCGGCTCATTTTTCTTAAAATAAATTATGTTTCTACAGAACGACGCGTTTTGATCCTCTTTGTATGCCGCAGCTGCTTGCATTAACATGAATTACTTCGACTTTCAAAATAAAAGACACACTGGAAACACTGACACGTGTAAGTTATCCATGTAACAATCGGGTTGGAATACGTAAGCAAAATGTTCATGACATTTAATCGATATCCGATAAACTTGACATGTCGTGTGACATCCCTAGGACTTTGTAGGGTCCAAGAAGACAATTACGCCATATGCTATGGAACTAACTATTAGGGTTAAAAGATGTTTACGAAATAATGTCAGATTCGAACCCTATTTTTGTAGGAAGGGGCGATACGTACCTGTCGATAAACATAATTAAGGCGGTAAGAGTCAATCATATTGTTGACTCAACTCTTACAATATTTGTGAACTGGATGAAAATTAATTGATGCTAGATTTTTTTCTATTGTAAAGTTCCGTTACTTTTGTATTAAAAATATATACATGGTTTTAAAAATACATATGCCCAAGTAAGAATAAACATATATATCAGAATGGATGTGTAGGTATTTTAAATATAATGAAATATATAAAAAAATAAAAAAGTCTCCTTACAAAAATTTATTCCTCTTTTCTCCAAATAAAATATAAATTGACAACAATTGCGCCCGTCGTAGTACGGTGGTATTGAGGTAGGAAAAAGACAGATGTGTAATATATTTAGCGATACGACAGGTGTGGGAACGTGCAAGTGTGTCGGACCGTGAGTGACAGAGTGCCGCCCCTAATTGCAGCACCGTGTTGACACTCGACAACTGCCCGTACATCTGACTCCTGGAACTGGCGGCATAGAGACCAGTTTCGTTAGCCTGAGACTTTTACGGAAAATTCTAAATGTAGCAATGGATCATTAGGCTTCGATCGTACTGAAGCATTTGTACAAGTTATTAGAAAAGTCGCGAGACTGAGACACGATACCGATTCTACGTCGACTCATTATTGCCCCATTGCTGGGCATGGTTCTCTCCGCTGGAGTGTGAGAGTATTATCAACGGTGACTGAGTGTGGATTTGTAGCCTTCACATTTAGATATATTGTTTTTTCATTTCTATTCCGTTCTGAACTTTGAAGAATCAGAGGTTAAGTTCAGACCTTGGCACCCTTCGGAACCCGATAGTGGCTAAATTTCAATAACTAGGCTATCACTGCCACTCGTATCGATATCGACTCACTTATCGACATGCCTCCAATCTCCAATAAAGGAATATGTTTGAATCCGTTCGTATCAAAGGCGTAACCTCATTGAGTTAATTATATCTGAATATCGACAATTGACAACTTGAATTGCATGTAAAACATTTTCTTGACGTAAATTATAGAGGTTACGTGGAACGTATTTTTTTTTTTGAACGTATTTTTTTCGTGGAACGTTTTTCCTTATAATATCATTGTTAGTTTCTAAGTGACAAATAACAGCCCTAAACAAATAACATATAAGGCAATTTTATTTTCATGGGTAACAACACGCTACAACAACAACAAACAACACTATTTTTCACTATCATAAAATTTTGTCTGCAAACGGTCATAATCACTGCTAACGTGTTAATGTAAATTATTTGCCAATATATCTAATACACCACTATAGACATCGTACTATACTAACAATGTATTACATACCCACCTATGCTCTGTAGCAGACAACAAAATAAATCCCTGCAACAGTGTACAAATAAATTAAAAAATCAGCGCAAAGCCAGTTAAAATTTCGTGCCGCTGAAAAACATTCGCTTCACGCCGTCGCCTCTCGCCATGGCAAAAAATATCGCAGGCACTACATAAATCGCTGGATTTACTCGTCTGCCCGATCGTTGAAAAATGTGCACAATTTCCTTCTAACAACTTTCTATCGAAGGTAAACAAACAGTTATTGGAAAACGCTTGTATTTTTATATCTGTTATGTAGAAATTGAATTTTGCAAACGAAATTTTCCTTTAAAGTTTCCGTAGAAACGCGATTCGGATACAATAGAGAATTGGTTCGAAATCTCGTATCATGTCATACGTATTCACCTTGTTATTTTCTTCGATTTTTAACAAACCCGTATCAAAGGGGAATAATAGTTTTGTTCAAACAGTTTTAGGTACGCTCTTCGGTACAAAACGTCCCTTACTTGAATATAAGCAACGTTGTAGCGAAGTAGCTCCTTACCTGTAGTAGTCTTCTTTACAGTAGATGTTTCCATCCCTAGAGAAACAGGTCAACTCGCTATCCAAAGGTAAACGACACTCGCAACAACGGAGACATGCGCCGTGCCACTGACGGTCCACGGCCAGGAGGTAGTATCTGTAGGAAATAAAGGTTTTAATAAAATTATCTTAAGAAAGCTTTAAAAACAAGCCTTTAGTGATTTTCATAACATTAATTTTAACATCTTCTCAGGAAATCCCTTTTTTTAAACCAATTTTATGGGGTTCAAATAAGAAACATAAAATAATGACAAGAATTTGGCAAAGCACTGCCGTGCTTTCCGATTTGTTTTTTCTTTTTATTTTAAAATTGATTGTGATCAAAAATCATAGTTGTCAAATTCAATCAAAGTAATCAGCTTTTACATATGTATAAACTTATATAGAGATACAATTCAGAAAAACGGATCCGATAACTCAACAGATCCGGCTTCGATAAACGTTTACCGGAGATAAGATCTGGCGACGCTATTTTCAGCTAAATAATCGCGCTGTTGCATAAGGTTAAACGTTAAGGCACTGTCCTTGACAAATCTACTAGCTGAAACGGTTTTCCGCCGTTAAAGATTTATCGCTACAAAAATTGTAGCTATATGTGGAGTACGTATAAGCTAAACTATATTTATACCATTATTTTGCTTTCGGGTATATAAGCAATAAATAATAAAGCAGGAATCACATGTTTTTATTTTCCGTATATCGACTAACGTACCTAATTTCGAGTAGAACTAACAAACATCAAACGTCCTACCATTAAATTATAAACGACACTCAATATACTTAATACGGTGGAAGTATTCTAAGTAAATCAATAAAAAAGCGTATTTAATTTTGTGTGTCTTATTTAAAATTTGATAGGTTGCAAAATGAACATAGTTACGTCCTTTCTCATAATATATATTATGAAAAATACAAACTCGAAGACACTATAAAAATAAACAAATAAACTATAATATATGTAATTTATACACTTAAGGCCTTTTTTAACTCAAAATATATTTCTGGATGTCATTGATATTAGGCACTGTATAACTGGAATTTCTTCTATATGAATTTTACTTATCCTTTATCGCCTTTTAAAAAGCGATAGCAAACACGTAACGCATTTTGAAATGGCCACTCTTATAAACCGACACAAAAATTCAAAATAACTAGAAATGATAGGCCGAAACGTAGAAAAAATACGTGAAAAGGTTCAAAGTAAAACGAATCTAAATCCATAGCACGTTTTCAAATAAATTGCAGGTTTCGCTTTTTCAACACTTTCTCGTTAAAGTTGTGATGGTATAAAATCACAGGTTTTATTGAAAAACATATGATATTCAGTTAGTTATTTCGACACGTTGCGATGTAAAGCAAATACTGAATTTATCCTGCAAATAAATTGTTTCATTTGATGTGTAATTTATGCCTGGAGAGTGGTACTTTTCCTGAGGATTTAAAACATTCTGTTATAAAACCTCTGCTAAAGAAAGGGGATCCCTGCAATGTAAGCAATTATAGACCAATAGCCTTATTGTCAATTTTCGCGAAAATTTATGAAAAAATCATTTTTAAAAAACTTTACGTATTTTTTGAATCGCATAATATTCTATGTGAAGAACAGTATGGTTTTAGGCACAATAAATCAATAAATATGGCTATTTATAAATTCTTAGACAAAGTTATTAGCAACGTTGATAAAAGAGAGCCGGCAATTGCTCTATTTATGGATATTTCCAAAGCGTTTGACCATGTAGATCATAAGATTCTGCTCCAAAAAATGTTCTCATATGGTATCAGAGGGAAAGCGCAGGATCTCATAAAATCATATTTAACTGGGAGAACACAAACAACTAAGATAATTAGAGTAAGTGAAACCACAAAGACGGAGATAGAATATGAGTCAGAAAGAAGATACATAAAATATGGCGTACCACAGGGCAGTGTTTTAGGTCCTCTTCTATTTCTTATATATATAAATGATTTACCGAGTAAAATCCCTTTCAACATAACACTTTTTGCTGACGATAGTACGGTACTGTATACAGGTGATACTACAAATATTGAAAAAGTAATTAATTCCTCATTGACATCTATAATAAAATGGTTTAATCATAATAATTTGATAATAAATTTAGATAAAACAAAAATAATAAATTTCAAGCAAAAACACAAGCATGACAAAATAAATGTAAATTATTTAGGGACTCATATAGAAGAGACTGACTGTACAAAATTTTTAGGTCTACAAATTGACAAAAAACTTAAATGGAAAACACAGGTCGACCAAGTCTGCAAAAAGCTCAGTAAGTTCTCATATGCGTTACGAAATCTGAGAAAAGTAGTAAATATCGATGTCGCATTAACTGCGTACCATGCTTACATTGCCTCAACATTGAGATATGGTGTAATTTTTTGGGGGAATTCGACAGATAAAAACAAATCATTCATAGCCCAAAAAAGATGTATAAGAATAATATATTCCCTAAAGAAAACAACATCATGTAAAAAATATTTTAAGATGGCTAAAATTTTGACCCTACCATGTATTTATATTTTAGAAACAGTTATTTTTGTTAAAAATAACACTGATCGATTTGAATTTAAATCGCGAGCAAGACATAACGATAAAATAATTATTCCTAGTGGCAAAACTACCTTATTCAAACAAAGTGTATTTTGTATGGCTCCACTTTTGTACAATAAACTACCTAAGAGCATACGGGCTATATCAAAATTTGAGCTATTTAAAACACAAGTGCAAGATTTTTTAATTAATAAGTGTTATTACTCAATTAAAGAATTTCTGGACGATGAGGTCTGATTGCAGTGCCCCACTGAGAGTGATCTGATTTATTTTGATACGCATTGACTTGTTTTGTATTTTGTTATGTCTGTTTCAATTCTATACATTATTTAATTAACCTGACTTTTAAATCTATTTAATTCTTAATATATTAATTTTAGAATAAAACGAATTATATTGTACGCCGTATGGCAGGACATAGCGAATAAACCAACACCTTGTCACCTGTATATTACGTGTCCACAATAAATATGCTTTGACTTTGACTTTGACTTTTATAAATGTCCATGGGCGGCAGTAACCACTTACCATCAGGTCGGCTGCTTGCTCGTTTGCTACTTCATATTTATATATAAAAAAATAAAAAAAACATGATATGATATGTGATATATGATAATTGATAGTGATGACGATAAAATTTATTTACAATGATCAATGTGCTCATAATTCTCTTTCGTGTTTGTAATTTTCGTATAAAATTACCCCCGATTGAAAATTACGAGCACACCTTGGTCGTTCATCGACGCTAAAGGCGGACTGAAGAAAGAAGAACTAAGATGAACACAAAAAAACCGTTTTTTCGTAAAAAGATTTATTCTACTAAAATGTATTATAGATAGCTTCCAAGAACGAAGAATGATGAAAGTGGAGCCGCTATTCGAATCGCATTGTGGGTCTCAATTTCTTAGTTGCTTTGCTGAGTACTGCGCAAACCGAGTAAGAAATTGCTATTCGCCACTGGCGTATGTACAACTGAAGAAAAACCAGAAGAACCTTTTAATATGTTCCAGTTAAGGCCGTCTTAGACTATGTTGAGGCCCTTGGGCAAACAAGAATTTGGGGCCCTTTTAGGATGAAAAGAAATCAAATTATACATTTGTTTTCACTATGATCTGCTTTATTATGGGTAATAAAATAAAGAAGTTACAAAAATTAAGTTTGTGGGCCGCTTGTGGGTCGGTTACGCCACTCGTGGCGGAAGTTTTGAACTCGCCACACATTATACAAATTTTAGTCGGCAAAACAAAAAACGATAATATCTAATCAAAACAAAACCGACAATAACTAACTTGATGACCAAAAAAAAAAACGACAATATCTAACTTGACGATAAGACAAGGATAAAACACACACGTTCGACGACCTGCGTGGTCGAGCGGTTACCATACCGGTCTGACGCGCAATGGGTCCCGGGTTCGATTCCCGGCCAGACAGAAATATGA
>DWNE01009742.1:0-10733 GCA_018249875.1 Cecropterus toxeus
GTACATAGTGCATAGTTCTGAAGTCGGCGCTCATATACTTGTAGGACATAGACTCGTCGTTGTAATCTGACAGGTTTTTTTGTCAGCAATAAAAGTTTTATTGCTGACAAATTTTGTAAAGATGATTCTTGACTTTTTCATTTGAAGTGAAGATTTTGCAGTATTTTTATCCTATACAACCGAGGCGTTTTAACTTAGTTTTCAGGGGTAGTATTCCATTTGTGGAAACCTAACCTAACCTAACCTCAGGTAAGATCTGATTTAATCTGGGATTGATCACGGGTGTCCATGGACGGCAGTGGCCAATGACCATCAGGTGGACTACATGCTCGTTTGCTACTTCTATATCATAAAAAAAATCTACTAAAATTTTGATGGAACTCTACACATTTTTAATATATAATCAATTCTAGTATTTTATAAGTGTTTCAATTAATTCTTTCAGCCGATGACTGCACACTTCCGAAACGTTCAACCGGTAGAAGCTCAAAAAAATACGGACACGAGGAACCCATATGTCGGACTTTGAAATTAAAGCCGTTTGACACAAGCAGGAACGGAATCTCATAAATTCAATCTTCCAGCGACCACACGAATATTCACTATTTTCAAAAAAAAAGCCTGCATTCTGACTCCCGATAGAAGTGAAAACTTCATCAATTTACAATACTTATGTACCTATTATATGCAGAGTTGTCGGTTACCATTAAATTCGCGAATTCAATTGTCTTTATTTTTCATCTCAAAAAATGCCAACATGCACGTGTAACTATGTAAGTACATACACAATATATACATACTTATATACAGAGGTGTAGTTTACGGTAAGTGTCGCGAACTCAATGGTTTTATCCCATCTCAATCCCAATGCGCCTAAAGAAATTTTTCCCTTCAATACATAATTTCACAAACAATATATTTGCTTTTTATGTTATGACAACGTATGTATGTACGGAACATGTGTCAAAACACGGAGACAAATATTCATGCGGGCACAACTTGTTTATAATATGGAGTTCGCCTGCATTTACAACCTGCATCTCGTGAGAATCGTATCATATTTTATACAAAAATACAACTTAACATCGCATATAACAAAAAAATATAGCAGACAGAGAAACTTACTATCGTACTTCTTGCTCATATTATAAATGCGAGATTCTTGTAAATATTATAATGGCATATAAATGACAATCGAAACTTTAAAAATAAATTACATGACTATCTCGTTGACAAGTCCTACTACCATATTAATGATTTTTTAAATGACATAGAGTAAACCGGTTGTTCCTATTATCTTATCTGTTTTGAGTATGGGCCATTTTATTATAATACTATTTTTAACCGACTTCCAAAAAAGAGGAGGTTCTCAATTCGTCTGTATTTTTTTTTGAACTCTGCACTATGTACTATGTATGTAAGAAACCAACATATAGGTATTTAAATTGTTTTATTGCTTTTTGGTGACATTGAAGTCGGTTTCTATTTTTTGTTAAAAAGTTTTATTATTAGTGCTGACCTGCAATTTTATTGTATAATTATTAATTGAATATGATGATTTCATCTCATTATTGTATGCTTTGACCAATTTTAAATCTTATTAATTTAATTTATTTTTATTAGAATCAACACCATTACATGTGACATATTTGCATACCCTCTGGGTTAGGATAGGGGCACAAAAACTATTGTACGTCACATATGTATTCCACCTTATCCTGCAATAAATGAATTTGAATTTGAAAAAAAATAAAGTTTTTGAGGATGTATGAGTATTTGCAAGCCTTTAACAAAACAACTTCATGTCGGATTCACATGGCACACAGATAGTTTATGACCTAGATTAACACATAAGATATTCATTATCTAGAAAATTATACCTAAGAAAAACATATTTTCAGAGTCCCCTCTCAGAATAAGACCTTTGGAAATGTTTTAAAGAACTCTTAGACATGTAGATTCTCTCACGATATGGTATGATACGATATTTTTACACAATGAAGTAGTGATAATCAATTTATCATTGCGTGGGATTCGAACCTCGAACCCTCGTTTGAGAGGAGCTTCAACCATCAGCTATCACTGCTTACTGCTCAACCAGATTGCACTATTAATATTGAATGACTATCGCTAATTAACTACGTAATGATAACAATTGCTACTGCAATGAGTCACAATAGTACAGTTCGCACCATAGAGTTCGCATCAAAATCGCGACATTCGCTGCTATGCGCTCTGCGAATGCTTAACGATGTAATGCAGGCCTAATTATCTGTAGACACGGCTTTCTAAAATAATCTTTATGATACTCAATGATATTTGATGAAGCCATTTCTATTACTTCTAACGTATGTTGTTATAAAAGATGTGGTGCAGCCCTAATTATCTGTAGAAATGGATTTCTAAAATATTCTTTCTATATAATACTGAATGAATTTATGATGTCATTTCTATTACTTGTAATAGGTATACCACCTACTATTGGAAAAATTAAAGGATCAAAAAAATAAAAAAATATATATATTATTTATAATTTAACGACCGCCGGCATCAGCATTGCCGTACACTTTACAATACCGTACCCACTACCAATCATTAAAACGTGAAAGTTTTTTTTTAATTTTTAGAGCACAAATAAAAAAAATACAAGCATTTTGCCGCGGCTACACACGCTTCGGGCATGTTTACCACGGTAATGTCCTGTATATAACAAACACAAATATACCTACTCTATACATATACCTATAACATCAATAAAATTGAAATATTATATCATTAAAATTAAAGTACAATAAATAAAAAAGCAGTATTTGATTCCCAAATCAATAAAGAAAAATACAGTTACATAAAGCAAGTCATCTCATCAATTTCATTACCTCTCGAAACGAGATTACATCCAGAAAATACAGAGTACAGCCTATTTCTGCGTACCTACATAATAAATTCGATTTGCGCGACCTCACCCTCTCAGAAATAAGACAATGCTCTCAATATTTATGGGATCAATCTTTACTAATATGACAAGTGAAATTGTCCGCTTGTTACCCGACTGCATCATAAGGATAGTGATTTTCGAGCGTATGTATGTGTGTTTGTTTGTATGTCCATTTCTTTGGCACGCGCTACAGCTCAAACGGCTTGACGGATTGTGACGTATGAGATATCATTAGAATCGTCTCAATTTGCAGAGTGACAGGCTATATAATTTTTAAAAATGGCGCCTACAAATAGGGGAAATATTGTAATACTTTTACTTGACTATTTTGACAAAAACTAATATAAAGCGTTAAACTAAATATATCACAATGAACAAAAAATAAACGTTTAAAGCAGTTGGGTTTATTGTTTTAATTAATATTTTAACGTGTTTAATAATGTTGCTTATTTTCTATCTACCCTTTATTTGTTTTTTGTCCCACTGCTGGGCATGGGTGTCCTCTGAGAATAAGGTAATGGCCACCACGCGGCACGCACTCTTGGTAAACTTAATACACATTTAGGATTGTTTTCTAAAAAATCGGTCTTGTAGGTTTTACTCACGTTTATCTTCCAGCAAATGTGAACAAATTAATTTTGTATACAATCTTTGTTTTATCAGAATGAAGCAAACGAGCATACAGTCCACCTGATGGTACGTGGTTACTATTACATGGACACTGTGAGTAATCTCATATAGAACAGAGTTTATATCTGAATCCGATCACAGTTGCGTTGCTACTCCTGAGGTCTAAGATAGTCGCCTCACATATAAGTGAGCCGGCAACCGCACCCTTACACCGAAACGCAAGGACTGATTCTCGAAATAGATGTGGCGATGGTAGTTTATAAGGTTACTTTGGTATATTTAAATGTAAAAATCGTTTGCGAACTGTATATAAAATACGCACATAATTAAGTAACTTTAATAAATTAGCCGCGCGTGTCTAGAATTCGAACCTCAGAGCCTCATATTGAGGCTGAATTTTAAACCCAGTCGTGCTGTTACTGCTTATGTACTACATGACAGGCATTGTTCAAATTTATGGAGTAGGTACATATTCAGGATTATAAAGATAGAATAAGTGCACTTTCGCAAAATTGTCCTTATAGTTATTGTTCCCTTGGGAATAATGGGAATCTGCGAAACTGTTCTCGAAATTCACATTCAGTTTAATGCAACGGGTCAAATGTCAGGTCAAAGGTTGAATTATATTGCTATGAAAACGTTTGAAAATAATTTGATAAAATAATTATAAAACAGTAATTATTACGTCAAACAAATACATTCCCGTAAAAACCAAGACAAAACGTATATGACATATACATATAAATAGAGATGTAATGAAGTTTTCTATAACGGAGATTTTTTTCTAATACAAGGAACTCTTAAGAGTCCGAAAGCTCCACCGCCACACCTATTTCTGCCCAATAACAGAAATGTTAAGCGCTGCTATTGGTCTAAACGGCGTAGTAATGGAGACATACTTATCCGCGGCGTTCCAATTTAGTCATCAATAGAAGCATCTGTGGCTAACCTAAAATAAGACTGATCTTATCATTGTGTAGTTGATTACAGATGACAACGGGCGGTAGTGGCCACTTACGATCAGGTATTTTTCCATATTATAAAAACAGATGTTATACACTGGCGTATTCTAGCTTCAAGAACATGGGTAAACAGGCTTAAAAAAAGCATTTCTACTTCTAAAAATTTCTCTAAAAATTTCTTCTCACTACAAATTCTGTGATTAATATATTTTTTCACTATTTTCCAAAATGTTTCAGTTCCCCTGGAACATTAAAAATCAATATCAATTACCCATAGACAAATCTTATATTAAGAACTAAACTGATACAGGCGATGCCGCATGCACAAACAGGTATTCACACAGCGACGTATAAATAGGCACAATCTCGACACTTCTGCGAGATTATCTATTCTATGTAACAATCCTATAGAGCACCTGTCACCCGATACACTGGTAATACGATATTGAATTGATAAACTCCTACATACTACCGATATTGTATCATATGTTTATGTATCTATATTCTGTACTGATTATAATACAGTTGGAGGATATTATCAATACATTTTGGAGAGTTATAATTTAATTTAACTCCAAGTTTAAGTGGCGCCTACACTATTATATTTCTGCAGCAGTTTTGAAGCATTCTACTGATAGAGCTCTTTGTAATTCGACTCTGGAAACACCATCGCCACAACTATTTCTACCTAATAAGCAATGCTATACATTGCTCTGTACTGGTCTACAGGGGATCTATAACCACTAAGTTACAGGGGATATACTAACAGGCGACAAAGTTGGACCACCTAGGATAAGTATAATTGCCTTACCACCGTTAGGTAGTTATTCTTATCCGGACGGCCATCGAGTGGATTAAATGCCCTAAAAGTCACATAGCCCGGCGTCGATCCCACGGCCTCTGATACCATTTGAAGGTATCCCCAATAACAAAAAAAGATACGATTCATCCCATTTCATAAGAGAAAAAAAAATCCATAGCAGGAGAATTATTTTATATGCTCATTGAAGCACGTGGAACTCGGATTATGAACTCCTAATGGGATTAAAGTTCTACATACCTACTTCTTAGAGACCCCTAAGGACATAAAACGCACCGGTTTGTCCAATAAACCCTGACCACGCTCAGCCGACCGAAACACAGCTGAGCTAGACCTTTTGATGTTAGTTAGAATTTCGGAAGTTTGACAAATATCATGATTAAAACTACATGATTAAGAGTTCCTTGTAATATTCTCAAAAAGTAGTAGTTTACAAAATTTTATTTAGAAGACTAAATTATTTGTTCCCTCCTGAAAGCACACGCGAGGTTGTGTGACTCAGTGGTTATCAAATACGCTAAATGATAAACAAGTAACGAAAGTTACAAAAATAAATAATTGATTAACATTTTGTCAATCCTGAAAATAGTCTAAATTTGTGGTTTTTAAAGTGTGATCTCTAAGGGGGAAGGAGCCAAGCCTCCAATTCACTTCAAAAACTCATTTAACTGAGTTTTAACGAAAAGTGTTTGGCAACATCTGCTTTAGAAAACAAATGATGAAATTGATCGATACGTAATATAAAAACATATGAAAACAAGTATAAAAATTTCAAAGATTTCATTTTAACAACATAAAATAACATAAATTACAAACAGCAGACGGTGGCTGGGGGGATTTGTTCTCGATATATTCTCAAAGTATAAAGGGACCAGTAAAATATTTAACATGCTAGGGGTCGTGTCTTTAAACATTGAAAAACACCGATCTAAATGGGTAACACCGTTATTTTAGAAACTCGTCACAGCCACCGAAATCGGAACATTGCAATTGATTAACATGGGTCCGCGGTCCGTATTTGCGTGTCCCACCGGCCCCCACCTGAGGAAGTTCAATTATGCCTGTCAAAACGTACCGTCAACCAATCAGTGTGACGGGAATTATGATTGTAAACTGAATAACGAGTCACATTGTTAAAAATATATAAACAATATACCCGACTGCTTAAAAAGTATTCATTGCCTTCAGTTTGTTGTTTTTGTCCGACTGCGTTAGAAGGAGGGTAATGTTTTTCGAACGTGTGTATGTATGTCTGTTTGTGACGTATAATATGTCAATAGAATTATTTCTATTTGCAGAGTGATATAAGCTATATATTTTTTAAAAATGGCTTTTAGAAATTTAGGATATGGGTTCCTACGTTTTACTACGAGAAAATATCTTATTCCCATGGGAAAATCGATGATAATTAATTCGTAGATAATGTAATGGGAACTTTGTACATAACATTTAAGTAAAAATGTAAATAAAAATTATGTTAAGTACTGTTATAACACAATTTTGGAATGGTCTACTATAACATTTATTTTAATTATTATGATATTGTAATGATAATTGAACAAGTCGTCTCTTCACCTCTTTTTACCCAGGCGCCATTTAAAAAATATATATATCCTATGTCACTCCACAAACTGAAACGATTCTAAACATATTATGTCACAATCCGTCAAGTCGTTCGAGCTGTAGCGCGTGCCAAAGAAATTGACATACATCCAAACAAACATACACACATCAGACATACATACGCTCGAAATGCATAACTCTCCTGACGCAGTCGGGTAAAATCAGGCCAATATTTATCATTCCTGTTAAAATTATTACATTTCAGTTGCATTTTTACGTAACGTTGGAAACGAGTTCGTCCAGTCCACTTGCTTTGAGTCACTGTTACCAATTACTATCACGACAAGAAACTTAGAATAAATCGATGCCATGCAGTTTTTATCAGATTGCAGAAGTAGCAAATGAGCATGCAGTCCATCTGATGGGTTAGTGGTTACTGCCGTCCATGGACGTCTGTAAGCAACTTCAAATAGAAATAGGGTTCTATCTGAAGTCGATCACAGACGCGTTGCTACTCAAGAGGACTGAGATGATCACCTCATATATAAGTAAAGCGGCAACCACATCCTTCCATAAAAACGCAAGAACTGCTTCACGCTGATAACAGGTGTGGCGGTGGCAACTCTCCGGTCTAACTACGCTGGTTCTACTACCTCCAAACCGGGAGGCGGGAACAAACAAAATTATAGAAAACAATCATAACCTAATATGTACTAGTATGACGACCCGCGTTGTGGAGCGGTCACCATACCGGTCTGACGCGCAGTGGGTCCCGGGTTCGATCCCCGGGCAGACAGAAATATGATGAATTTAGATTGCTGTTCTGGGTGTTGGTGTATTCGTCTTTGTGTGTCCATGGCACCCACGTCACAGGAGAAAATCTTAATGTGGGGCTATAAGTGTAGAAAGCGTGTGCGTGTTTAGTATGTCGCTTATTTAACACGATTAATTGTTTACTACGCGTCAATCCAGGCCCTAATCTATGTGTGTCAAATTTCAGGGAAATCCAACTAGTAGTTTTGCATCCAAATGTAACAAACCCACACGCATCTTCACACACTCTCGCATTTATACTATTAAGTAATTTCTTGTTTTCTAGTTTAAACAGTCGGGAGTTTTTATTATAGTAATAATAAATGATTAGACTAACATTTTATATGTTGCCAGGTGGTAGAACCAATGTAGTTCGAGCGGGGAAGTACCACCGCTACACCTATTTCTAGCGTGAAGCAATTCTTGCGTTTCAGTGGTAGGGTGTGGTTGCCGGCTCACTTTTATATGGGGCGACCATCTCAGTTCTCGGGTGTAGCAACGCATCTTTGATAGACTTCATATAGAACCCCTGTTCTATATGAAGTTGCTTACAAATGTCCATAGACGGCAGTAACCACTTACCATCAGGTGGGCTGTTGGCTCGTTTGCTACTTCATATTTATAAAAAAAAGTATGTCTAATTAATAATTAAAAAACACACATACATCCTTACAAACTTTCGCATTTAAAATATTAGTAAGATAAGATTAAAACAGAAAATAAAAGGCGAATAATTAGCATATTATTCTCGTAAAATATTTAATCAAACGCGTGTGGTTTCCCAAATGCATTTACCGTAATAAAGTCTTCTTAGAATCATTTGGAAGTGATTAAAAATGCTGTATAAACAGTAGGGATGTGCGATTCAAATACGAATTATTCGTTTGAAATAGAGTTGACATTCAATTCGAAATCGGAATTATTCGAAAGTTCCCGAATAATTGAAAAAGAAAACGATTAAATGAATAAAATTCGAATAATTCGAAAAAAAATGATATTTAAAAAATATTGACGAATAAATAATAACAAGTAAGAAGCAAATTATTTTATTATTTACAAATTTTCTAATATTTTCTTTCTTAAAATAAAGCACCGAACTAGAACTAGAATTACACCTATCATATTTGACGGATGAAATTTAAATCGAAAAAATAGAAAATTTTCTATTTATTCTTTTTTATTATTATTTGATTTCAGCATAATCCGTAGTTCGAATTATACAACATTTATCACATTAGATTTTTAAAAATTATTCCTTGAATTTCTAATAATTCGAAAAGTTGAACTATTCGATTTGGATTCAAATCGAATGTTGACATTCGATTCGAGACGAACGTTCGCACGTCCCTAACAGTTAATGTAAAGTTAATATAATACCTCAGTATGTTTCCGCGGTAGGTATTCCCTCAATGAAATGGTTACTGAGAAACCAACGTCATAATGAGTCACATAACATATGTTAAGCTGCCCATACGAAAGGTATCGATAGGATAGTATATGTGATCTGTTTTGTTCAAGAGTTTAGCGAGAGTATTACAATTTTGCTGTTTACCCTACGGCGGTAGAAAGAGGGTAATGTTTTTCGAGTGTATGTATGTATGTATGTATGTGTGTATGTATGTATGCATGTATGTATGTATGTTTGTTTGTGTGTCCAATTCTCTGGCACGCGCTACAGCCCAAACGGCTTGACGGATTCTGACGTATGATATATCATAAGAATCGTCTCAGTTTGCAACATGACATAGATTATATAATTTTTAAAAAAGACACCTGGAAATACGTGAAAAAGGGCGGGGAACGACTTTTATTATTTTTCAAATGATATAGAAGTAGCAAGTGAGCTGTGATAGCCTAATGGTTGAAACTCGGCCTCTCAATCGAGGGTTCGCGATTCGAATCCCAGGCACGCACCACTGATCTTATGTTTATATTATGTATATTTTATATCTAAAATTATGTGCGTATAATAAATTAATTATCACTGCTTTACGGTGAAGGAAAACATCGTGAGGAATTCTGCACACCTGAGAGCTCCCTAAAAACGATTCTTAAAGGGTGTATGAAGTCTACCAATTCGCACTCGGCCAGCGCGGTGGACTATGGCCTAGAACTCTCTCATTCTGAGATAAGATCCGTGCCCAGCAGTGGGACAATAACGGGTTGACAATGAAGAGGAAGAAATATTGATGACAAGAAGGAGTGGGGATGGGCGGGAAGGGAGGGGGCTGAGCATTGAAATAATGACAATCAATACGCTTAATACGTTTTCTGCACTCATAACCCCACACTAGGATTTTATTCTGTGTCGTAGGTACCATGGACACACAAAGACAAATACACAAACACCCAGACCCAGAACAGAAATATACTCATTATACAGATGTCTGTCTGGCCGGGGATCAACCCGGGACCCACTGCGCGTTAGATCGGTATGGTAAACGCTCGGCCACGCGGGTCTTCAAAACAATCAGGTAGACAGAAGACCAGACCGAAAGTATATATCTCAGGGTTACAATTATTTCCATATTTCCATAATTTAAAAACACTATCATTGTTCAAATAAACAATTGATCGGAAATCAAACGATTCTCCTTTATTATCATATCGACATAAATCTATAATCATAATTTAGAATATCTATTGTTTTATTTCCTATGGTTAAGTAACTTGAGAACAGGTGATGGGTGACCGCTAGTGGTTAAATGCGCTTCCGCGTGAAACAGTAAGCCAGTACCGGTTCTCAATACAATATGATTAGTAAACGCGCGTGTCGGAGCGGTCACCATACCGATCTGACACGCAGTGGGTCCCGGGTTCGATCCCCGGCCAGACAGGTCACAGTTCTGGGTCTGTAGTTCGTCTTTGTGTGTCCATGGTACCCATGACGCAAGAGAAAATCCTACTGTGACTATGAGTATAGAAAGCGTATATTTTTTTTTTTATACCTAAGCCTAACGATAAGGCAGACGGGCTACCTGATGGTAAGTAGTCACCGTCGCCTATGGAC
>DWNE01009743.1:0-10732 GCA_018249875.1 Cecropterus toxeus
ATTCGTGTTTGTGTGTCCATTGCACCCACGACACAGGAGAAAATCCTAGTGTGGGGCTATGAGTGTAGAAGGCGTGTAGAAGGCGTGTTCTTACGTTTTGGTGAAAGAGTGTAGTGTGTACCTTTAAACATGAGGCGACCATCTTTGTCCTTACGAGTGGCTATATACCTATTTTAGATTTCAGGTAGGACCGGAAGTGACCACTTTCCATTAGATGGATTTCATACTACTTTGGTACTTAAAAAAAGACTACAATAGAGGAACTAAACATAACAAACATGACAATCTATTACTGTTTCATGGCTACACGCGGGTCTTACAGACTAAGCCTTTAGGCTTTACTCCAATACACTGGCTAGGTGTGGATTTGAAGCCGTTTAGGCTGTAGCGCGTGGCAAATAAATTGACATACATACACACCCTCGAAAAACATTACCCTTCATCTAACGCAGTCGGATAAAAACGCATCAAAAATTCTATTGTGTACGTTTGGCAAATAACTGTACGTTAGGTTACATTCGAGTATTTAGATCGGTAGAGACTAGAGAGTAGAAATCCTATACAGCAAAATGTATTCTAGAGGGAAATATTGTACAAATCTGTACAAGGAGTTCACCCCGCAGCAGCTGTTGTGAATGGTACACGCCCTCGAGGCGCGCTATCCGGGTATTCGAAATGTAGAAATCTGAACAATACGTTTGCTCTGCTACTGTAAAATATATTATGTGGACTGCTGATACACTGTTTGTACGTTTTAAAAGTAAGGTAAGCTTTTAAACTATGTATCGTGGAGCTTTTGTTTATATTTAGAATATTAAATAGATATAAAATTGTAGATATTAGATATTACATTTCGACTAAGTATTTGTTTAGTTTAGGGGCAGAAGCACGGACCTCTGCCTCTAAAATAAAAAAAATACTTAGTCAAAATGTGATAATTATGATTTTATGTCTATAAACTAATTTGTCGACTTTAGATGACGCTGTATATACTTCTTATATATAATAGCTTTGTTCTGATTTTAATGGTGTATTAGGGGAAACAAACATACACGAATCGTTCAAGCTTAGTCCACGGGGGTAGCAACGAGTTTGTGACCTTAGGTATAACTTCGTTCCTATATTAGGTTGATAACAGATAAACTAGTATGCTACTTCACTATTATAAATTGAATTTATATACTTTGGTAGTTTAATCATATGATTAAACTACCAAAGAATTGTTAAACTATTTGTTACGATTCGAATTTCATCTACATTTATACGTCCGCGTTGTGTCACAACGAAACAACTGGGAATAAACATTATTATCGGCACGGAATAAAAAGGAATTAAAAGGGATTGTAGTCCGCCGACGCACGAGACGGGTCAGCGATTCGCGGCGGCCACCACTCAATTTAATTAAATGTCACCGCGGCCAATGCACCTAGAGGCCCGAATGCATCCAATTAATACCAGCACACTCACATGTACTCCAAATATAATATCAACCATCATGTCTGGTTCACATGTAAAATAAATTTATCAGTCGTTTTAAGGTTTTTTTTTATCGTGACTTGCGGTAGAAGTTGAGTGGTAGAAATTATTACTCAAGGGAAAAGTGTTATATCCTCTTCAAGCCGCTTCTCTCTCTGTGTCATATTTGTCAAATAGATATTATGTTATATGCGAGCGTTTATGAGTGGTGTGCATGCGAGTATAGTAATTCTAACAGTCAAGCATCGTGCGCGGTTGGTCATATAACCTAAATACTGAACGCGTAGTAATTTGTTTTGCTTTTTTTATGAATCATACGTGGGTAATATTGCCTCATTATTGCATTTTTAACATGAAAGATGAAAAAGGGCCAAAGCCGCAAACGTACGTTTATTTTTCTCACAATAATGTATTTTTTTTAAGAATATTTGTAAGTAACTTCATATGAAACAGGGGTTCTATCTGAAGTCGATCATAGAGGCGTTGCAACTATATCCTTCCACCGAAACGCAAGACTGCTTCCCCGGTCGATATACACTGGTTCTACCACCTAGTAAATTAGTAAAAAAAATACTTTCAATAAGTAACTCCATGATAAATCAGTTCATATAAAAGTAAAATAGCATACTTGCCCTACCGTTGCTAATCTAAAGGGCTGGGATAGAATGCTGCTCGTCCGGTTATTCACGTTTTGAACTCTGCGCCAATAAATACCTACTAAGGTATATTTTCATAAGTTCATAAAAAGTACAGGGTCCCTGTAAGCCTTTTACTCAAACTTACCTAATTCACTCACGTACAGTTTCGAAGACATTTTCTACTTTACTTGGACCTAATTTTGTAACTAAATTTAAGACTTAGGTTCTATGCTCTACATCAAAGTTTAAACATCTTACACGGTCTATTAAAGCTCATAGGATAGAGTTCAACTACTCGTAACAAGTAAGCGCGCAAATTTAGGGTTTCCGTTATTAATATCATGAAGCTTACCTGAGAGCTTTCACGTCATTAGGTCGAGTCTATTATGGACGGACTCAATAGGACGCTTTGTGCTACGTTTCCTCGTCGTTAATGGCTCCAAATTCAATATAGTTATATCTTACACCATATTAAACGTTCTGTTTAATATACCTTGCCTTGACATCAAGTATAATGAATTGAAATTTCTATTATACGACTCAAAATTACTTCTAACGCGACTCCCTTCTTGAGATGATTATAATACTCGTCTAAGTGTCAAAAATCGAATTCTTAGCTTGACAGATAGAAAATTAAAATGAGTTTTTATCCTGGATTATCTCATTCTGACCATCCTTTAATAAGCATGAGGCGTCTTTATTATAGCTGTGTTACGTGTCAAGTAACACGTAATAACGTAACAAGAGAAATTTAGATCAGAATTAGGTAGCACTTATCCAAGGCATTTCAATTTTCTCCTCAAAAGCAAAGACATACATACATCTGTGTCTAAATTCCGTTAGGATTCCAATCTTATTTCGAGTTAATTACAGATGTCCATAGGCGGCAGACGCCACTTGTATTTACGTGAACAGCATTTTCGTTTTACAAAAATAAAAATAAAAATAAAATATAGTAATAAATAAAATTCATAAAATACATCCAATAGGTACATATGTTTCTTGAAAATGATGTCTATTCGAACATGACTATTCGAATATTACCTACTTCATCATAGAGATGTAGGACACAAGGTTTCCGCGACACTGTTCCAATCTTCGATAGTGGATGTATTACCTGTTCGTTCAGCGTTGTTCGTCCCGTATTTCTAATCCGAAGAACGGAAATGAAAGTCTACATTCGCCGCTGTGTTCTCATGATAGATAATTTAAATCCAAAGAAAAGGGTTAAACATTAAACTTTACGGGAACGTCGTGAACGGAGTCGTGACCCAAAGCTATTTTGATGGCTATTGAATATTTAAAAACTTTGTAATAAGCTGCATTCGATAGGACAGTGTTTCTCAACCTAATTCATGGCACGACCGCCTAAGTATATTAACATATTTTGCGATCTCCTACCCTTACTTAAAAACACTTTCTGCACTCATAGCCCTATAGTAGGACTTTCTCCTCTGTCGTGGGTACCATGGACACACAAAGACGAATACAAAAATACCCAGACCCTGAACAAAATCTAAACTCATCATTCACATTTCTGTCTGGACGGGGATAAAACCCGGGAACCACTGCGTGGTAGACCAGTATGGTGACCACACCGCCACGCGGGTCGTCAAATTGTTTGTTGTTTCTTATATATATTTTATTAAGTTACAAGTAACATCCGAACATTTTTTTTTATTTTTCATAATTAGGTCTACAAGGACAAATAATTAATATTTTATATTACATGCACATTATTGAAATTAGTATTATGTTTCTAATGCGATGGGAAGAGTTAGCAACTCTTCCTATCGCAAAGCGTGACTCCCGTGACTTCCTTATAAAGGCTTTACGACACCCCAGGGGGTCGCGTCCAAAAGTTTAAAACCGCTGCGCTAGAGCGCACGCGGTAAGCCCTGTAGTACAAAACCAGTTCCAGCTGGCGCGAACATAAAAACGGCCATAAATAAAGTTTTGACGAAAGAATTATCAATCCCAAAAGCTGCTGCAGAGGTGCTTATCTAAATGTATTTTCCGAGATTAGGTAAGAAAGAATTTTATTAGATGAGAACCAACTAATACTTTAACATGTCAGATTAGATTACGCTCAGTTAAACTACGCAATGGTACCAAGAAAAATATATCCCGAAATAGAATGTGAAACAAAGACCGACCACACTGAACTAAACTAAAAATAGCGTAGGAATTGATGACAAAGAAGCAACATTCCGCTAAAAGCTGTCAACATTTATATAATTCAAACCAAAAAAATAAAGTGGTTGCTTCTTTATGATTGTTTTCAAATTTTTGAACGTATTTTAAAATCTTTTCTTCAGTTTTTCTCATTTACAAGAATAAACAATTCTTTTTGTATGGCTATCTAAATTGTGTGATACGGTCGAATGCCTTTCTTTATAATTGAAGTTAATTCAAAGTTTCGTTATATAATTAATACAATAATGCAATATTACAATTGACTAGCTATGTCACGCAATTTCACCCGCGTTTATTAGAGAACAATCCATTAAAAGCAAACAAACATAGCGTGATGTTATATAGCCTTCCACGATAAATTTACTATTCAACATTAAAATATTTTTTCAATTCGAACCAGTACTTCCTGAGTTTAGCGCGTTCAACGAAACAAACTCTACTATATATGTATATAGACAAAATATATTTATATAAATGAAGCAGATATTTTATCATGGTTACAGAGCTAAAGGCCGTTAGAGTTTGGTAGTACTAAATTTGAATAACGTTTTCAAAAGATGCGAACTTTACGAAAAGAAAAATTAAAATGTACTTAATCTGACAATATAAAAAGAATCCTAAAATCTTATAAACTTTCGTGGGCGGTTATTAATTAGCAGAAATGATAATAAAGCACTGTCAGAATCTAGAAACTGTTTAGAAACTTCAAACTTCTATTTGCCTTCATATTCCAACGATGATTTAAGACTTTGGAAGTCCCTATTAAATGAATTTATCGTCTTGAACTGAAAGGTCGAACTCAGCATTTTTTGTTAAGTCTACTTTAAGGGAGAAGGGTGGGGCCCGGGGAACTTTGAGGGTGGTAGGCGGTGTCCTTTATGGAAATGTAGTAGAAGCGAACGAGGACCCCAGGGCATCGAGTACTATTGACCAATACAGATAAAAATACATAGCTTTGAAATGTACAGCGCTATCTTTCTATTGTAATAAAAGTAGTAAGATTGTACTTATTTGTCTTACTTTTGTTTGATTATGCTTACATATTGTAAAAACTAGTCGTATTAGGTTTTTTACATTGTACATGCAAATGAGTATACAGTTCAACTGATGGTAAGTGGTCACTCCCGCCCATGGACATCTGCAAGTAACTTCATACAGAACAGGGAACTGAAGATGATTACAGATGCGTTGCTACTTACGAAGACGCAAGATAATCGCCTCATATAATGAGCTGGGAATCACGCTTTTCCGCCGAAACGCAAGAACTGCTTCACGGTAGAAAATTATTCAAATGATGCTTAAATAGTTTAAAGGCAGTGTAAAGAAGAAGTGTCACAGAAATATTAATACTAATTTTAAATGTAACATTTACTTTTACCCTTTAAATATTATAAGTGTTGTGACAGTTACTTTTTGCTTTTTAAATATATTTATGCGTTGGATGTTTTAATATTTAAATTAAATTTTATAATTTTGTATTTCCGGCATTTAACTAAGAATAGAATAAAAACCAATCGTTAAATTACCATGGCTTGTAGGTTGATAAATATTACAAAACATTGTCTATAAATTTTATATTCCCGTCTTCATTTCAATTGGCATAAAGTTTAAGACATAGGCGGAGTCGTGGGCGAAAAGTTTATTATCAACATGTGAAGGTTTTATCTAGGGTAAAGGTTTATGAGACGTTCTTGATTGGGTAGATAACTGTTTTCTGACACAGTCTGCGGGAGACCGATATTTTCTTTCTGTACCCTCCGCTATATATTTGTCAAAATATTGGTCAAATATTTGTCCGAACTTAAATGGCTTCCGGATAACACCTTTGCTTAGCAAAACAAGTAGTGTTATAGGAGAATTTTATATTGACACTCGATTAACTTTTTTAAAGATACCCTAAGTTCGTCGCTGTAGTTCCGAGGTCTGAATGGCGCTGCAGTATCCTCTGCATGTTGTAAGAGGATATTAAAGGGGGCTTCCGGGGTTCCGGGCGACAAGAGTGGAAGCTCGAACCGTCCAATCAGACTACCCTGGGTAGAATGGCGTTATGTGTAGTCGCATACCGTCGTAAATACCAGTCGGTGTGGTAGACCCAGCCGCTCATCTGAGTGGAGCCCGATGGAGTACTGCGTTCTTTTGGAGAACCCGGCTTCCTCTTCGCAGCGCCGAGTATGGCCACTGGGGGGTTTCAGTGTGGCAAAAATCTCACATAACCTGGCATCGCTCTCACAGCCTCTGCTACCTTTTGATAATTCCCCCTCGACAACAAAAAAATACCCTCAGTTATAGTTTCTTCCTGTGAAGTTTTCATCAGAATATAGCAAGAACTCGTGCTGTTTTCCGCTCCGATTGCTCCTTTCAAGCTAACCGAGTCGTACGTACATAGGTACAGTTGTTTATTTTATGTTAATAGAGCAAGCAGGAATATAGTCTAACTGATGTGACTAAGTTCTCATTGCTGCTCGGGGATGTGATCTAAATGCAAATGGGACAGGCGACCTAATTTCAAGTAGATCATAAATTGGTTGTTACTTCCAAGGGCTAAGTTGATACACCGAATAAAACCAAAATGTAGTAGCGGAACTCATGCATAGTAGAACAGGGAGGCCACCTGTGTTATCCTTAGTAGGAGTTTATTACGTTGCTTCAAAACAGTAATTGTTAACGCCCATTGAAATGAAATATCTTTGTTTTGCATATGCCTAGGAGAGTACTTACAAATTGTCAGTTGCAATATATATTATTACTACCACCGGATTCGAACACGACCTGACTGAGAAAATCCACCAAGAAACTCAGCGAGTTTGTCTTTTTTCTTTGTATTTTTTAACCATCTTTTTTGCAAATGTCATGTCTGAAAACGTAAATAATGATTGTTTTGAATAAACGTTATCAATTCATACTAAGTTTACTAGTACGTAAGTGGTCATTGCTAAATATGGACATCTGTAATCTTATGACAACGCTATGACATGGGGCTCTTCAAAAAAAGGTGTGAGAAGAGTTCTCCTTCAAAGCCGGCAATGCATTGGCGACTCCCCTGGTGTTGCAAATGTCCATAGGCGACGGTGACTACTTACCATCAGTTAGCCCGTCTGCCTTATCGTTAGGCTTAGGTATAAAAAAAAAAAAATCTAAATATATATTCAAAGGTGACTGACTGACATAGTGATCTATCAAGGTACAGCCCAAACCACTGGACGGATCGGGCTGAAATTTGGCATGTAGGTAAATGTTATGACGTAGGCATCCGCTAAGAAAGGATTTTGATCAATTCTAATCCCAAGGGGATAAAAAAGGGAATGAAAGTTTGTATAAAACTTTGTCAATTATTATACTTCTTAACGCGAGCGAAGCCGCGGGCAAAAGCTAGTTCTTTTATAATATTGAAGTAGCAAACTTGCTTGCAGTCCACCTGATGACAACGGCCACAGCAGCCTATGGTCATCTGTCAACAACTCCAGATAATATTAAAATATTTATCTAACGTGGGTTACAAGTGCGTTGTTACCCCTGAGAACTAATCTCGCCTCGGACAAATGCCCGTGTATCTATTTGACCGCATAGACCAGGGTAAAGCAGCACTTAACAATGTGACGTCTTATACAGGAATAGATGCGACCGCCACATCGCCTCGGGGTTCGAACCATAAAGGTTTAAAAAAAAAAATGGTACAATTAAGGGTAAGGTTCTCGGCTCATTGACATACATTACATAATTTTACATATATTACACTCCTCTAATGCGAATTTTTGGGAATAATGCCACATGATCAATGCCTGCATAGCAGCATTTGGCTAACCATACTCAATGTAAATAAATTAGTTTTTAATATGCACTGATGTTATTTTTCCCCGCTTTAATTAACCCATTCACCACTTAAATCTATTTCTGTCTTTATTAGTGCCAGAGATACCGTTGCGGTGCAATCAAACAATCACTGACCGAGTGATAGATTACATGTCATTGTTCTATTTGCAGGACCTTATAAACACTTATACCTCATATATGACTGAGGTAGATTAGACCTTAGGCAAAAGCTACCTCGATTTTTGAATTCTAAGCAACCGAGTCGCTCGTAATTGTTGTGCGTGCCAAAATCCTTGTGTAAATATGTACCTACATATTACTTGTTTTTTAATTTTCATAATAATTTTAGTATCTTAATGGTGCTTCAGCTATATGGAGTTATACGTCGGCTCAACACCCCTCGCCTGTAAAAAGCTTCAAGTTACGAAACCGAGAAGACCGAGAGAACAATCGATCTGACGCCAAAACTTAAGACCAACGCGTAATGGATATTCGATTCACCTGGCGCTTTATATCAAGTTAATAATGAATTGATTAGATATAGAATAGGAATATTGCAGTCCTTTAGGAAATAAGATTTCTGGAAACTAGGAGGCAGTAACTGGTAAGAAGTATCGAAGGTTAGCGTCACACGGCGAACTGCCGTATCGAAGGCCAAGACCTTTCTTTGGGGCGCTGAGCCAACGGAGTAGTAGTTGAGTAGTTCATAAGATAGAAGTGGCCGCTGCTCATAGAGACCTATGGTCTACTTTAAGTATGACTAGAATTTTAGCCTGATGTGGGCACAGGTGCCACACACGAAAGCCATACTCATCGCACTAGCAAATTCCTCAAATCAGGAAGCTAATTGAACGGCTTATAAAAAAGAGGCTAGGATGTTAATTGAACGCTTTATTAAGCTGGCTGTCTGAGACGTGTACCACCATAAAACTATAAATATTCCTTGTGTACGTCCATGTAGTACTAGAAACGTTTTATGAAAAATCATATGATGTGAGAATCTAAAATAGTTGGAATGACGTATCGAACCGGAGCATGCAAAATGTAGGCCTAAAATAAACTACACTGTATATTTAAGGCCTATATTTTGCATCTATCCCAATTCTCAACATCAACAAATCTAGGAACCTAATAACATGGAATTTGTAACGTGTAGGTACCATTTCTGCTGCATTTTTACCTACGTCTGTAGGTCTGTATTAAACACATCAATTTTGTGTGAGTGTGATTTTGTACTGTTCAAAGTGGAATTCGATAAATATTTGAGCTTGAATGTACCTCACAACTTTAGGTTTGCTCTTGCCGAAAATGATCGGTTCAGGTACTATAATATTTCAGTGTTATTTGATGTTGTTAATTTGATGGTATACGCAATTTAATTATTTGATTAGTGACTAGGAAGCATTAAACTTAGAACGACTGCTCAGATTTTCTTAAAAAATAGCTACGAAGACTTAATAAAACCCGCTTTCAAATAAAAAACTGCATTCAAATCAGTTCATTGCTTTGAGACGTTACACAGATAAGTAAATACACACGTAAAACTTACATCCCACTTTTTTCGTCCGAGGTAAAAGAGTTCTAAGTACCAGTGGAATAATATAGATGTAAACTCTTTATAAGCAATTATTGGACCGTATCGCATAAATCACTCCATCTCATCCTTAAAAATGAGCAATGAGCAGTAAAGCGAGCTATACTCTTGTCATAAACGGAAAGCATCGATTACGTCCACTGCCCTTGCAATCTCTACAAAGAATTCAGAGCGTATCCAAATCTTACACATGTTTCAGGCTCAGACGAGTTTCCACTTGTTTAAAGGTCTTGGCCTATTAAATAGAATGAGTAAACCTCTATTAATGTTTCCGCTATGGGCGTACCTTTTAGACTGCGAATAACCGTGGAACAACCAATTTTATCCAGTTTCGCCCTTTGTGCTATCCGAACACAATGAATGACTCAGATATAAACCCACGCAGCATGCACGAACGAATAGTTCGAAAGAAACTTTAAATAAGAACTTTTCAATCTATTTTAAATGGGAAATCGCTACACAAAAAATAATTAGGTACAGTTAGATAAGTGCCTAGTGAAATCATTACAGCAATTGTGCAGACATATTTTTTGCGTTCATATTTTTGTAGGCGCCTAAAAATTATGGGGAGGGACTTTGATACACGTATTTTGTTTTGTGTTCTACTGTTGGTGTCTTATTTCAACATATGCAAGTATTTTGAGTGTTTTTTTTTGTAGATATAAGTTCATTAATAATCAAATTGCATGTACAAAGGTATTCGATCAAACTAAAACAAGAATATAAGTTGCTCTGCACTACGTCAGAACTTCGTAAAGTTTAAAGAACCAAATTTTTGTCTGATTCATGAGCGTGCATCTTCTTTCAAATAAAGATGATGGCCTTTGAGAACATTTGAGGCCTTTGACACCATTGCGTTTTTTTTAAAACTCTTGTGCGTGTAGATTTTAAATATGCATTTTTCTGTAACTGCAAGTCAATATTTTTGCATTTTTTCCTCAAAAGCTCCAACATTCATTGACAGAATGTTTGTGTGAATTGCTTAATTTAAACCAGGGATGTAACGGAGGTATTTTTA
>DWNE01009744.1:0-10732 GCA_018249875.1 Cecropterus toxeus
ACTCCCGAGGACTGAGATGGTCGCCTCATATAAAAGTGAGCCAGCAACCACACCCTTCCACCGAAAAGCAAGAACTGTTTCACGCTAGAAATAGATATGGCGGTGGCACTTCCCCGGTCAAACTACATTGCTTCTACCATGTGGCAAAATATTATTTGTACATCTTTTAATATACTCAACAAAGGCACTAACAAGTGTAATAAGCCGCACACCGCAGAAATTATTAAATCAAATATTCACTGGCTTTAGCAAATTTCGCAAACATAATTTTGGGCGTTTTTACCCTAATTGGTTATTATACCAACGTGAACCTCAAATGTAATTCCAACCTTTGTTAGGTCAATAAACTGAATATAATGTACTCGGAATAATAGCAACCCTTTTCCTTTATTTTTGTAATATGTCAAAAAGATATTTTCGGAAATAATATTTTTGAAAGTAAAGTTGTGGTTATTGTAAGAATGTTTTTTTACGAGAATTTCCTTATTATAAGATTTATACGATCTTGGACAATAATCGCTGATACACAAAAAATCTTTATAGTATCTATTATTATTTATGAATATTATTGTTAACGAAAGAAACATCTTTTGACTATCTTTATAAGCGTGCGAGGGGCGCAGGAAATTATACCTAAACTTATTAGAACAAAAATGTAGACGTCAAGTCTGGCTCTTTTGGAAAATTTTGTGTTTCGCAGCGGCCAATAGCCATCTTTTTGATGTTTTTCATTTACTTTCGGCAAAACAATTCTAAAACACTAAACTACATATAGTTTTCCTTGCCGTCTAAGCCCCACAATTTACAGATAGAACATACTACAGTATAATATAATTTATTATATAATTTGTAAATTAAATACTTTAGTTCGACCATGGTAATATATAGACACTATTACCGTGTTTCGACGAAACTTCCATTTTATTTGATGAACGAAAACATTAGAAAAATCTGTGCATAGACAATAAAACATTTAAAGTCAATGCCGTTCGAATTTTAAACATTTTTTATTAAGGTAGATAAGCTTCCTTTTATTTAGTCTCCTCAGTGAATGGATTAACAAAAAACCTTATTTGGATATATTTTGTCATGTAAGGAGTTTGTATGTTTTTTTTCTAGAGTACAAGACGAATAACTAGTATAGGTATAGCAAAGAGATACATGAAGATAAGATGTTTACCTCCGTCATTTTCTCCGAAAAGCAATAAATATCATTTTATTCCCAAGTTCCGTTTGACAGTGATCCATTGCAAGTATTTCTTGAAGGTAAGTGTAAGTCACAACCCCAGGGGATAATCTGGGAACTTCCTAATTGTGTACATTCAGCACACTTTTAGTTGTAGCGTTGAAGAAAGATAAACATAAAATAAATACGTGGAATAGATAAGATGTCCACTATCCACGTAAGATATTTAGGGAGAGGGAGGGGGGTTTAATATCAAGTAATTTACATTGCAAAGTACACATAACTATGTACATCATTTCTAATTAGTTACGAAGTCGATGAAAACTTTATTGCGAAAATTTTAGAACTAAAATTATTATAATTTTAAAGTAACTATTTTCGTTTTTCAACATATATTTAGATATATAGATTTTCAAAAAATAACTATGATTATTGCTAGAAGTCCGCTTATAAATTGATCTTTTTTTCATTTCATATTTGTTACAAATACGGATGGATTATTAGATCTCTATAAAAAATTAAATATACATCCGTGGGGATATAAAATTTTGCCAATAAGCACTAGGTTAATTAAAAATAGTTAATTATTTATATACTTCTAATACCAAGTACCTAAATATTATAGGTACCTTCTTATAATATTGAAATAGCGTATGGTTGACCTGATTATAAGTGGTAAGTGGCGCCCATGGACATCTGCAACAAATTTTATATGAAAGAGGGATTATATCTGAAGATAGTCGTCTTGTATAAAAACTGTGCCGCCAACTACTCACTTCCACTAAAACAGAAGAACTTTACGGTTCAAATAGGTTTGTCGGTGCTACCTTCCCCGTCGAACCACACTCAGTTTCCCACCTTTAAAACCTTATATGTGCGCCCACATGTACATTAATATTTATTACCCTTCTGACGCGGTCGGGTAAAAACCCACTTCTAATGAAATGCTCTTAAAACTAATTATTCATGTAATTAGCTTTTAATCTTCTATATCTTAATTTATAAACACATTAGTGTTTACAAAGCAGTACCGTACTTTTCGATTACGTGTTCTAAAATTCGACTTCTGCTGTCTTAAAATACGAAATGTGTACAGTATATGACTGTTTATAAAATAAATATTGTCAATATTTCTTTAACATTATGCGATATTGTCTGTGGGAGATATTGGATCCGATCCATTTTACATGAGTTCAGGAGATTGAAGGAAAACATGGCCGCTAAAGTTGACCTAGGCGCTCGTTCCGAAGACAATCTTGTTACAAGTACGGTTTATCAAACAAAGAGGCTGTGAAAAAAGCAATTTGACATGTTTTCTCCACTTTCTAGATATATGACTTTGAGGGCGAGGGACGATGTTTTATGTAGACCCTTCTAGTGTCTCTTCTAGTCTGTAAACTGGAATCTGCGTACGTGGGTGGTATACAGATAGCAAACATTTGTATTGAATGTGACGACCTGAGTTCTTAGCTTTATTTTACAACTAGCTTATTCCCGCGGCGTCGATCCTTTCGATCACGTTTACCACGATAATAAGGTCACCTGTGTGCCTTTCAGCGAAATCCGACCAGTAATTTTGTATGAAAGAGTAAGAAATACACGTACATCCTCACAAACTATTGCATTTAAATTTTTTGTTCGAAATAACGTGTGAGACATGGTTATACTAAAATAAAGCTTGCATTTTTGTTTTAGCCCCCTCATAATATGTTTACAAACAACTTTTTTTTTTCGAGGGGGAAACGCTCATAAGGTATTCGAGGCCGTTGGAGCGACGCTAGGTTATGTGGCGCCGTCGTCGGCGCTGTGAAGAGGACTTCGGGATCTCCGAAGGAACTCATCCAGAGTCCTCTGAACGCATTGCACCATCGGGCTCCTTCCGGGTGAGTGGCTAAGCCCACTGCACCATGGTCTTTACGACGGTATGCGACCAATCATACCTCTGTCCTTCCCGGGGTCCCCTGGTTGGACGGTTCGATCTCCTACACTTGCCGCATGCAACCTCGGAAAACCCGTTTTAGTCTATTCTGATCCAGGAATTACATGGAGGATGCTTTTAGACCTAAGGTATGGATTCTTTTCATCAGTCTTTAAATCAGTCGAATTTTTGAATTAAGTTATTTCTAAAAAAAGCTATATATTATTTTTTTCAAATATACAAAGCTATTTTTAAGGTGTAATCTAGAACGTCGTACAATTTATTGTGATTTGAATAGCCCAAAGACTTAGACTACAAATTCTATTTATTTATCATTTAGCAAATATGTAACAATATTAATAAAATCATTTACCTATATGTGTTTCTAATTAAGATTGAACCTGGTACCCTCTGCATGTCAAACAGAACATTAAAATGTTTAGTACATAAGATATGCTCCATTGCATATGAAAATTTTACTTACTGTATTAAGAATGCATACATATCAACTAATATGTCACGTAAGAGCTTAAAAGTATATTAAAATCTGAATTATATTTGAAGACCTTTTATCTAGGTAACTAATGACATTATTTAATACCTTGTATTAATGTTGTCTTAAGAAACTTATAAGTCGAAAGCATCTTCAATATTTATATTAAAATTTATTTTTTCAATCTCATCATTATATTATGAAAGGCTTTCTTTTTCTTTGTCTACAATATTCTTTGACAGAAAGGTCAACCGCCAACTAAATTTCTTCATTAACTTTTGAAATAAATAGGTTTTTCATTGCCTCCAAAAATTGAACTCATTTTGAATTCAAAGTATTGTGTGTGTAATTTTTTTTTTGTGATTTCTACGTAATAAATAGGATTTAGTTTAACATTGATATAATTTAAAACGAAATAATAATACTTGAATTGGTCCTACGTAATATAGAAAAGTATTAAATTTGCACAATTTTATCATCCACTGAATATATAAGAATAGACGCTTAGGAAAGTTGCATATGACCACGGTTGTCCTCTAAACATAAGTACTGCAAAACTACACTAGAAAAAAAAACTACCATGCGTTGCTATTCCCGAACTAAGATGATTGAATTGGCTCATAAAATGATATTGTGAGGCAGAACAATTTAAATATTTTCACTTTTATTCCTCGTCGATATATTTTTTGTTTTGTAAGCAGGCTTAATGATAAAAATATATAATGTGTTTTTATTGGTTGGTCTAATCACGCAAAAACTAGTAAAAATGGGATCATCGCTAGTACGATCCTAATTTTTATTTTAATCTCCACCCTTACCAAAATCAATATAAAATATTCTATCATACGATGCGTTAATGACGGGCTGACGCGCAGTTGGTCCCGGGTTCGATTCCCGCCCAGACAGAAATTTGAATAATGAGTTTAGATTTCTGTTCTGGGTCTGGTGTTTACGTATTCGTGTTTGTGTGTCCATGGCACCCACGATACAGGAGAAAATCCTACTGTGGGGCTATGAGCGTAGAAAGCGTTTATGTTAAATCTTAATGTTAAGTGACTAAAAAGAAAAATTGATACTAGATAAAAATACTACATTTGCCATACAGAAAAATCTCTGTGACATAAATATGAAATGAAGTTTGGAAAAGCGTGGTTCAGTAAAACGGAAACGACAGCAATCCCCAGAGAACCGTAATTTATCGAGCTAAAAGCTACACTACAATTCGACCGTAAACTCTCCGAGCATATTTTCTCAGTACAGCAGTAAATAATCTGTTTATCCGTAAATAGAGCAGTTGTTACAGCCCGGAATACAAAGTGGTCGAAATGTATTTATGTATTACCCGACTAGAGCAGTGATAGCCTAATGGTTGAAACTCGGCCTCTCAATCGAGGATCCGGGGTTCGATTTACGCACCACTGATTTTTCTAAAATTATGTGCGTATTAGAATTTAATTATCACTGCTTCACGGCGAAGGAAAACGTCGTGAGGAAACCTGCACATCTGTGAGTTCTCGTAAAAAAAAGAGTTCTCAAAGGTGTATGAAGTCTACCAATTCGCACTTGGCCAGCGCGGTGGACTATGGCCTACAACTCTCTCTCTCTGAGAGAAGACCCGTGCCCAGCAGTGGGACAATAATGGGTTGACGATTGATGGCCCCTGAATGTTGGTAAGCCTGTGTAGAACTATACAAGATAATTTCATTTTGCTAAATTCTTTCATTCCAACCGACTAAATAGCCAATCATGGCGGTGGAGTACCGCTTCAATTTTAAATGTATCGGCCCTAAGAGGAGACCTATGTTCCGCATCGGACTGATAAGAGATATTGTAACCATAACCGTAACTTACGGTTACGTGTCAAAAATGATACACAAGTGAATATAGCCACGGTCCTGTACCTATTGGTGTATAAAAGAAAACACGCTTTTTATATATGTATAAATGTATGTTTGTTTGTATGTATGTCAAAGGGTTTGTTGGATTGTGACGTATGACATATCAATACAATCGTCTCAGTTTGGAAAGTGATATAGGCTTTATAATTTCTAAAAATGGCGTTTGGAAATAGAGGGAAGAGGGGGAGGGACGATTTTTATTACTATTACGACAATATGGGTATCAAATGAAAGCTAGTAAATAGACCAATCTAAAAATATATGTGAGTACTTTAATAAAAAGTCATATAAATGTTTAATTAAATAAGCAGTCGGGTTTTTTGTTTTAATGTTTTTAACGATGTTACTAGTGGTTAAAACAATGATATTACTGGAACCTATTCAATATCTATTAATATTTTATTATAGGTGTCAAAGAAATGAAAAAATTAAGTTGCAAAATATAAAATATCAAATTGTTTCAATTGTTCTAAATGTTATTCAAAGCTCGAGCTTCACAACAATGAATATTATTTTAGGATCGCTTATTCTATTATTTCGTAAAATTGTTTTACATTCATATTTAATGACATTGTACTTAAAGGCTTAAGTTTACTTAGTCAAATAATATTCCTTTTTAACATAAAATGAAGATGACGTATTTTATAACAAGCTTTGTGATATGATTAAATTGTACACGAATAATAATATGATATTTTTATATGAGATATAGGTATATGAGTAAGTAAATGCATCTATCAACTACTTGAGGTCAGCTGCTAGACATATCCTCCGTCATTGAAAGTTAACAGTAATCAACGTGCCTGGCATATATGTTGGTGAGAGAGAGAGAAACTAGGGTTTATAACCGACACACATATGCCCCGTTCCGTCCACATGCTCCGTTTTAAGAATAATTATAATTATCATTATGGCATACGCCAAAATATTAAACATAAACGCTTTCTACGCTCATAGCCCCACAGTAGAATTTTCATCTGTGTCGTGGGTGTCATGGACACACGAAGACGAATACCCAGAACAGAAATCTAAACTCATCGTTCACATTTCTGTCTGGCCTGGGATTGAACCCGTGACCCACTGCGTGGTAGACCGGTATGACGATTGCTCCGCCACGTGGGTCGTCATAAGGTCATCATTCTAAGACATAGACATCATTTCCATGTATTCCTTCAGTTTTAAAGTAATAAACTAGTAACATTGGTATAAATAATAAAACAAAACACCATCTACGTAAAAGGTTTTTTTTGTTCATAATGATATGTCTAATTTAACGCTTCATATGATTATTAGACAAAATATTTAGGTAAAAGTACTATAATACATACATATATTTTTAGACTATTCTATCTACTAGCTTTCATTTGATATCCATATTGTCGCGATAGCAAAAAAGTCGTTCCTCCCGATTTTTTCCCTCTATTTTTATGCGTCATTTAAAAAAATATATAGTCTGTTACTCTGCAAACTGAGACGATTTTAATTTTTTTATTTTTTATTTTATTTATTTATGCACACACAGAGAAATCAAATATATGTCATACTCACAATCCGTCAAGTCATTTGAGCTGTAGCCTGTGCTAAAAATGGACATATATACAAACAAACATACATACGCTCGAAAAACATTACTGAAGCAGTTGGGTAATAAAATCAAACTCACTTACAGAGTTTGATTTTATTACCTATTTTAATAAACGAGTAGGTTTACGCGATTAAAGACAACAGTAAAAGCCAGTATAATATGAATTATAGTCATTGTTTTAGTAGATAAATAAAATAGAACCTTCTCATGATTCTTAAAAGATTACGACCCCATTTCATCTTTCCGTTCATCTCGTTTGGGTTTCATGATACAAAAGCTATAAAAACAACACCTGTATGTAATAAAAACATACTTATGTTTCATATACGTTCAATGACATCTATACTAATGTTATAAAGTAGTACCTATAGTTTGTTTGGTAGAACGCGCTAATCTCAGGAACTACTGGTTCGAATTGAAAAAATATTTTTGTGTAGAATAGTAACTTTATCGTTGAAGACTTTAGGTTATACAACATCTCGCTGTGTTGGTTTGTTTTTTAATAGATTATCTCTAATAAACGCGGGTGAACTGCGAGGCAAAGCTAGTGTGTTATAAAATGTAATGAGGAAGGTTCTGAATATTATTTAAAGTAAAGAATACATAAGGTTGTGCATCAAAAATAGCGGGCTTTGTTAAGTTTCAAGTAATGTTGCATCATTGCACAACTAGCTGTGCCCCGCAGTTTCATTCTCAAATACATAAAAAAAAAAACAAATATAACGTGACATTTCATTGCTTAAAATCTTCCTCAATAAATGAACATAAAAATATTTTTTCGAATGGAACCAGTGGTTCTTGAGATTAGCACGTTCAACCAAACAAAGTGTTGAACAATATAATATTAAATAAAATGAATATAAAGACAAAATATAATTAAGTATAAGTATAAGCATAGTATAGTAAAGTATAGTGTAGTATAGTATGATAAGATTTTTCAGAAGTAATCGTACTGTTGTTCCTAGTGGCGTGTGCGTGGATACTTTGTAAAATAGCTTTTGAAGGGGCTCAAGTGTGGTATATACGAAATAGAACGTAGACTATAATTAGTTAACCTATTTTTGAAAAAGCATACTCGTAGTTTATTCAAATTTATTCACATACATAAATTTGACCAGCAACATTAAAATGATTTTGAATACCTGATCTAAGCTAATGCTTAGATGCGTACGTATGTCTGGAATATAATTATTCCGTACAAATGGAGGCGAAGTACTCAAGTGACGAAGTAATCACTGTACCGGTCTAATGGGTAAAAGGTCCTGGGTTTCGGCTGGATGGAGATCTTTCAACTAGAATTAAGATTACTGTTCTACGTCTTGGTTTTGCCTTTGTGCGTGTTCATGGCATTAATTACTTCGTGAGTGCTAATTTAGGGCTGTGAGCGTTAAGCCTTTTTATGCAAATGAAAATAACAAAAATAGACGATGATGTGTGATTATATACTTACATTTGTAACAAGAAATCACCTCACTATAAACGACTAAAGAGTAGTATATTCATCAGCTGAGCGTCATGTGATTATTATGACCATATACAAATGACTCAATAGCTTTAAGAAATGTTATGAAAAACATATCTAACAGCTATAATATATGAGAGTTGTCCTAGATTTCCCGGGATTTCTGCATCAGATCCTTGGTGCCAATGGGACCACCTCAGGGTACTCGGGGAGAAATTCGTTAGCATATATAAAAAAATAATCAAACATAGGATCTCCTCCTTTTTGAATTAGGTTATTTAATTATCTTTTGAAATAATAAGTAGCATAAGAAATTATCGTCGGGTATTTCATTACTTAACATACTATTTTATCCTATATTTTATTCCGAATTCCGCTACCACATTACGAATTGGTTATTCATTTCCTTAATTATTTCAATTATTTCAATTTAAGTTATTTCATTTTTAAAATATTTATTTAAAATAATGTCTATCGAATTTTAGTATAAGTAAAGCTGAAAAGTGTCGGAAATTAGACGCAAAAATACAAGGCGGGAATCTCTCCGAGGAACGACTAACGCGTTTCAACACGCAATTTCGCCCCCGGAGACTTAGCGGAAAGCACGTATTTCCGCGCGTAAATCAATATTCGGGAATGGTTTCAAACTTAATTTGGTCTGTAACCTAAATTAAACGGGGAAAATTTAAACTTTACACTAAATAAATACAGTAAGTTAATATACAGTTTGAATCTAGTTTCAAATAATTTATTCTATTTCCTAAGTTCATGTTATGCTTGTTGGTGTGACACAAAAAAGATGGATTCTTAATTATTTACACTATGAATTGTTTATAACCAAATTTATTTATGTTAAAATGTTATGTTATGTTAGTTATAAAGTTATGTTATTCGGTTTTCAAAAAGTGTTATATCTCAAAAGCTGTCAACCGTATCTTGTTTGTACCAATTTTCGTTGAAAGTTTTCCTTGACATCTTATGAAAAAACATAAATGTTTTGTTCAGATTTTTCACACTCTTCGTTTAAAAGTTAGAGGTGGGGGGGGGGGGGAGGAACACACATTTTACCGCTTTGAAAGGGCTTATCTCTCAAATAATTGACTTTGAGAAAAATGGTTTTAGAAACCTCAATGTCATTTCTGAAGACATTTCTTTAAACACCCTACACGTGTATGGATGAAAAAAAATTTAAGTTTCAGTTCCATGTATGGGAAGCCCCCCTAAATTTCATATATTTTTTATTTTTATACACAATTCGGAAAGCGGTTTAGAGAATACACAGATGGACAGATAGACATGACGAATCTATAAGGGTTCAGATTTTTGCCATTTGAGTACGGAACCCTAATACATAGAAGTTTAAAAAGTGAACCAAAATACATTTACGTGTTGAACATTTACGTGTTGTCTCTTGACACCTACGTTTATATTCAGTAATTACCATTTATAATACCTATTCTGTGTATTTCATAATGTAGCCAAGTACATATGAATTTTATTCGTAAAATTAAAATGTCTTCATGTTATTTTGATTAATTCTTAGTAATGTAAGATATTACTAATTTATTATTCAAATTTATGTCTATTGGTTATTTCTTAGACATAAATTATTATCCACATTCTTATGTAAATTAGTGAGACTTACGAAATGAACTTAAGGTAAGTTATCATTTTTAATAAAAATACAACTATGATACGAGGAAACTTATAGATATTTTTGTTTGTAAGCTATAACGAAGTTGATTCGATTTTCTTTAAGCCTTGATTCGGCATCAAAAATTTACGCAGTTATATATTTATTTACGTTTATCACGGTTCTGTGTGGACATCATCATCAACCCATTATTTCCCACTGCTGGGCACAGGTCTTCTTGCAGAATGAGAGAGTTTTAGGCCATAGTCTCCAGCGTCGACCAACTGCGAATTGGTAGACCTCACACACCTTTGAGAACACTTTTTTTAGAGAACTCTCAGATGTACAGGTTTCCTCACGATGTTTTTCTTCACCGTAAAGCAGTGATAATCAAATTCGAATACGCACATTCATTTTAGAAAAATCAGTGGTGCGTGCCTGAGATTCGAACCTCGGACGAACGATTGAGAGGCTGAGTTTCAACCATTAGGTTATCTGTGTGGATATAAATATATATAATTACGTTAAGTATTGGATATAGTAATAATTTAACGAGG
>DWNE01009745.1:0-10731 GCA_018249875.1 Cecropterus toxeus
AGAAACTAGTGAAAATTGAGCTCAAAGATTCCGTTACATACATACATACAACCGAAGCTAATAAAAGCGAGTTAATATCTCATAGAGCACCCGACGATTTTTTGTCTACGTCATAAAATGAACCGTCAAAATTTTATATTTCTATCTTCAACAGTCTAGCCTCTCCGATGTGTAGTCAATAGGTAAGTGAGTAAGTTAATGAGTGAGTTAATGAATGAGTTAATCCTTTCACTTTCTTATATTTCATCACCACCATGACAACCCATTATTATCCCACTGCGGTACACGGGTCTACTCACAGAATGAGAACTCTTTTTTTAGGTGTTCAGGTGTCCTCACGATATTTTCCTTTACCGTAAAGCAGTGATAATTAATTTCTAACGCGCACATCAGTTTAGAAAAATCTGCTATACATGCCTAGGTCGAACCCTGAGCCCTCGATTGAGAGGCAGCTTTTCAACCATTAAGCAATTATTGCTTATATACTTAGAAGATTGTACTGTCATCGGTCCTTGATAAGTAAGGGAAATTGAAACTCAATCCGACATTTTAAACTAGGTAAAAATCAATTAAAATTCTTTTACATTGATATGTAGATAGTTAAATACATAGATATATACATACCAAAGTAATGAAAAATGTTTTTCATATTTTATAACATAAAGAACATTAATTAAACTAAAACTATCATATATAAAAGGCTTAAATAATTTTATCTCTCATTGAGGTAACGTAATACGAATGTCAGGAACATTAAATTAAATTAAATAAACACAAATCTCACAGCAACAAGATTTAACCACAACGTGTTTATGAACCTAGGATGTGTCTACTGCAGAGTTAAACCAACAAATACGTAAGTCTCATATGATATTATACCTTGTTACATGACAAATGCAATACATTTTAATATGGGTATACACGATATGCGGTTTTTGAATTTCTTTTCGCCGATATTTCAACCCAGTTACATGGATCGTGGTCACGGTGAAACTGCGGTGGCGGGGAGAAACCGTTGACAAACACTAGTAGTTGATTAAGCTATCTACCCTACGTCTAGTACGTTTTCTTTTATAGGTTTCATATCACGACAAACATCACGAACTGTATTCCTACGCACAGAACTTTGAATTATTTTTTGATTAACGTAAACTAACCACTGGATTCCACGTTTGCATTAATTTAAAACCATCGAAATATCGGCAAAAAACAATTTAAAAACCCCATATCGTGAGTACCTGTAACATATTAAAATGTATAAATTACGCGATAATGTCAGCTTAAAATCATAAATGCAAGATATTCTATCTTTACAGTTAAATTACAATTACATTTTCTACTTGATTGTCAATTTACGACTATAGAAACCATACGTCGCAGACACGTGTCCTGGCAGACAAAATAATGTCGCTGCCGCTAAAACGATTATTTTATCATTGTAGTCGCTGATTTACATGACACAAAAATTTACCCGCTACACGATTTACATGACACTAAAAGGACCACGAATTATTCGATTCAAGCGTCTATCACTTTTCGCTACCATTAGCGTAAAGCGACAACAAGAAATGAATGTAACTAAACTTATAAACCCACGAAATTTAGCTGCAAATTGTAGTGCAATTTGAAAAATAATTGCTCAACGCGGACGCTTGTAGTTGTAGTAGACTTTCAACCGTAAGTTTCGTGGCCTAACAGTAAATAGAAAAAGCATGCAATTCAAATGCCCAGTATTTTCACAGTTTTATTTCCTGCACTTAGTAATTGCGTTTTTATAGCGGAAAAGCCGCTTTGCACCAGTTAATACCATCGGCTGATGGGATCGGTTTAAGTGCTCGTGCCTTCGTAATTTGCTATTCCTATTATTACAAGTGAATAACTAACAGCTCTTTGTAGACGCTTAGTTTGTAGCGTACCTGGTGTATAAAGTTAAGCAATCAGGTTACGTCCGGATGGGTGACCAGTAGTGGATTTCTACGCACTTCTATGAATATTAAACCTGACTGCCGATATAATAAAATGATAAACGTTATGATTCAATTAATAGAATCAAAACTAATCGAAAAAAATATATGCATTTTAACAATGTGAATAATGTTTTAAACTGCTTATAAATTAGAAAATCATCCCAAATTTCCCCCTACGTAAGTACGTCGTGTAGATACATCAAAATGTATCTACACGAAGTTTATTTTTTTTTTCAAATTTCTTTAAAAAACGAACAATTAGCAAGTAACTCTGTATCTACTCGTAGCATGTTTTTCTTCTCGCCGTAAAACACAGACGACCACTTCTAATACGCACATTGAGAAAGAACAAAAACACGAGGTCGGATATCAAATCCAAGACCCTCTGACGCAGGGCAACATAATTACCCCCACTTAATTACCGCTCTTATATTTGTCTAATTACTTTGAAACACAAGTTGATTAAAACATTTCGGTAACTCTAAAACAAGCTAATCATGGGCATGACTGTTCAAAATGTTGCAGTACGGCTGTTTCAGTACCATTAGCACCCTTGTCGACTGCATCGTTAGCTTAATTGATTTTTTGTTTAATTTTTACCACCATTCTCGGGTTTCAACTTCTGAACACCGGGCCGTGATGTGGCGAAAATTGATATACTTGCTTTTGATCGTGATGATTATGCAGTCACTGTACCAATTATAATTTGTGATATGCAAAAAACGTGTTTCAACCGCTCGATGAAGAAACATTCGGTTGAAGCTACAAGCGTCGGCGTTTAGCGAATTTTAGCAAATTTCGCTACATTTCACATAGATATATGTATGGCTTTATAAGAAACATTATAAGAACATAATAATGGTTCGGTTTGCATAATTCCTTATTGTACGTCATTACTTAAAATATATAAAGTACTTACATACAATTTTAATTATTTTTAATTTTTAGAATCAGTTGTAGACAGAAAATATTAACAAATAGAAATACATTAATATAAAAAAGTCATCATTTAACTGTAAAAGTTTGTGTACGATACGTACTAACTGAGCCCTGCGGTTATACACGCGTTTTAAAAAATATAACAATTTTAATTGTAATAACCTTGTTGCATGGATTTTGATAAAGGAAAGACTAATACCTGAATTAATAATTAGTAAGAACCGGAACATACGGACTGGAAATATATCATGTAAACATTATATTAAATGTAGAATTTTTAGTATGATGCTATTTCCAAAAAACAAAAAAACAGACTGCCAAAAACTCAAAATATATATATGTATATATTTTGTAACTTATTTTCTCTACACACTCTTGTATTTTTTGCAAATATTTGTAAAGCGGATTATATTTTTTTATTTATGTATAAAGAAGTGTACATACAACCTCGAGCTAATTACATGTACGACTATATTAGTGAATCCTGTAGGGAGAAAGCAAAGGTATCCTTTAGAACACGGTCGACTGTTTGCTTTCAATTAGGGGCTCGTCTCTCAACGGGCTATGGTGTCCTGGTTCCATCTAACAACTGGCAATTATGTCCTGTACCCTTAGTACGAGTTTATTACGTTTACTCTAAACGATCAACGTTTACGTTTTCGCAGAATGTACATTGCAATAATGTACATTCTGCGTTTACATTTTCGTTTACGGTTCTTTGCAATGACGAGCGTGTACGTAAACAATGATCGTATCGAAGATACGTAATATACTCATGCCAAAGGCACTCGAAGTTGATGAGAAATATTACATTTATTATCCTAACTAGCTTTTGCCCGCGGCTTCGCTGGCGTTAAGAAGTATTAAAATTCTCAAAGTTTCATACACACTTTCATCCGCTATTTTATCCCCTTGGTAGAATTGATCAAACTCCTTTCTTAGCGGCTGCAGTTGAGATAGAAGATTTATATAAAGAAAATCTGCCAAGTGCGAGTCGGACTCGCAGACGAAGGGTTCCGTATCATTATCATTCACATATCTAGAAAAGAAAATATAGCTCGCTAGCTAGCTTGTAAAATAAATAAATAAAGTTGAACAGTTTTCCAACTACCAACATAATTTTGTTTTTCGTAGAGTGAGTGTGACTTACAAAGTTATGTTATTCTGTTTTTGAAAAATTACTGTATCTTAAAAACTGTCAACCATATCCTGTTTGAACCAATTTTCGTTGAAAGTTTTACTTAACATCTACAACATATGTTTTATCCAGATTTTTAAAACTCTTAGTTTAAAAGTTAGAGGGGGGGGAACACATTTTACCGTTTGAAAAGGATTATCTCTCAAACAATCGACTTTGAGAAAAAAAAAATTAGAAACCATTCTATAAATACCCATTGCCAAGACATTGCCAAGAAAGACCCATTGCCAGACATCGAGTTGATTATAGATACTTAACACCGCTTAGACATCTGTAAGCATATCATGTTGCACAAGTGTTCTATCTGAAGTAGATCACAGATGTGTTGCTACTCCCGAGGATTGAGATGATCCCCTCGTATATAATTGAGCCGGCAAACACATCCTTCCACCGAAACGCAAGAACTGCTTCACGCTAGAAATACGTGTGGCGGCGCAACCCCCTGGTTTAACTACATTAGTTCTACCATCAGGTAATTAGTAGGTACTACTATATTTTAAAATGTAAACGAAGGGATCGTTCAAATATTTTACATAACTTATAAGGAAACTCGTTACTGTCACTAAGACTAGTAAATTAGCGTGGAGCCGGGTACAGACACGGCCGGCTGTTTGCTTTCAATTAGACGCTGCGTCTGTGTCAACGTGCTATGATATCCTGGTACATGCGAGAGAAAATTCACTTCAACGGAATTTCTAGTTCAGTTTACAGACGCAATTCCGGGGAAAGTTACAATTAGTATACGAAGAGATTTTCCAAATTTTCCACATTTTTTTTTTTGTGCAATTATTAACTAACAAATGACTCCTTTTATTGGATATGGTTGCAACTTACTTGTTCTTTCAGGTAGTAGATAGATATATTTCCTCGTTAGATGATTTTGATTAACACAGAATAATACAAACACGAAGATTAAGAGAAAATCAATCAGTCTTTTTAAATTACATAATATCATAAATGCATTTATTTTAAGCAATTTGAAAATTATAGTCTATCGTTACGCATTAATGTCGTTTTACACTACCTATATTTTTGTAGTGAAAGTACAACAAAATTTTATAAGCCGCAAAGTTATAGGAACCGCTTGTCATAAAAAAATATAAGTGCGATATTGCGACTGACCTAGGTTATGCCAGATGTTCCCAAAGTGTGCGCCGGGAGCCCCTGGTCGCTTACATGTGATTTTAGCCCATATTTTCTTTTATACGCCTAAAGTAGCAAACAAACATGCAGTCCACCTGATGGTAAGTGGTCACGACCCTCTTGAAATATCTGTAACCCAGTTCATAAAAACAGGCGTTCTATTAGAAGTATATCATAGACGTGTCGTTATACCCGAGAACTAAGATATTCACTTATGAAAGTGAGCCAGCTACCATACCCTTCCATCAAAACGCAAGAACTGCTTCACGCTAAAAATAGGTTCGGTGGTGGTACCCCCCGATTGACCCATACTCGTTCTGCCACCTTAAAACCTTTGAAAAACCACATTAAGTAAAATAAGCAGGTCATCCGCGTAAGTTATTATATTGCTTTGAATAAATAATTATTCAATTTATGCGTACATTGCGTTTGACATAAAAAAGTCAATACATTATTTTATACACAGAAGCTTCTTTTCTTGGAACGGTGTGGGTAAAAAATTACAACCTGTAAAAGAAACCACCGTGTAAGATTGGGAAGCTCTGGGTTATACCTTAAAATAAGCAGCTTTTATATATGAGACATGGGAAAATAAAATATTAACATAATTTGTACCGATATAGTACCTATTTAGCTCAATATCATAGGCAGAAATCCTCAAAGTCAGGTTAATTGAAAATATCTACAGGGAACAGTTACCACTTAAAAAGTAGATTGTCAGCGTTAGAATTAACGTACATAAAAACGGTGCGCGGTGACGTAGAACGTGCGTTACTGCGACGCTCTTACAACTATGTAGAACAAACTTGAAGATATAAGGCAAAATAAAAACGTCTATTAAATTCGGGCAATTTTACATGAGAACTCTTAATGCCGACATGCACAGCGCCGTAAATGAGATCGTGCAGCTACCGAGATATTTTTTCGAGTAAACACTAAAATGCTGTTTAATCGCCAAGCTCGTAGACGCAACATCGCACCGCTTTGGTGTATGTAAGCCCTTACTGCTTCGACTATAGAAAAAAAGGTTTGTTAGTAATACTGAAGTAAGTTCAAGAATTGTTGCATTTTTTATTTAAAAAATGACTATCGCTTTAAAAACCTTTAAAAAAATACCATCGTTTTAAACCAAAAGTATTTAACACAGAATTCTAACTTGCTAATTAAACTGACTATACATTTCATCAGATTATCACGATTTACATTTGTTTACACAGTACACTCGTTTATAATTAAAATTAATTAAACTGCGGTTTTAAAACTTTCAAATAACATTTGCTTAGGATTCAGACTTTAAAATTACTGGCTTTACAATTTTAATTAAGGCGTAACCACATGTGCGGCTACGTATGACGAAACATTCTACACACAAATGTAAATAATATACTCGGAATGAATTATTTTACAATATAATTTCATGATATGAAATATTCAACCATTTATAATGAATTTGAGGAGCAAATATGTATCTAGCATATTTCGACGGTTTGTGGTCACCGCCTGAGGTCGACCACAGATGTATAACTAGTTTAGGGTTGTTGGAATGTGTATTTGCATAACATTTATGAGAATTATGAGAATAATAATAATAATGCTTTCTACACTCATAGGTCTCACACTGAGATATTCTTCTCTGTTGTGGGTGCTATGAACACGCAACCTGCAAAATACTGAAACCACGAACAGAAAAATGAAATTATCATCCAAAAAACTGTCTCACCGTGAATCGAAGTCTAATTCAACTGCATGGCATACATTTGACGAACCGCTCGTCGAAGCGATTACCTCGGTCTGACGTACAGGAGGCTCTGGGTTCGATCCCCATCCAGACAGATATCTAATTTTGTTTTTTTTTTTATATTTGCCCTGTCATGGTGTTTGTTTCTCTGTATATGTCTATAGTACTCATGACTCACAAACATATAGTACAGGGCTATGAGTAGACAGCGTTATTATTATGTTTGTTATGAATGTTTTTAAACTACTAAAATACCAAAAACTTCACAATGACTACACCCAAAACCGGTGACTTAACAGAGAACAGCCTTCAGATATTACCATAATAGAAACATGCTAAGCAGATTAATTTAACTAATCAAACATTTATCCGACTCCCAGGGCTGACTAATAACAAACAATATAAAAGTAATATACATTCCACGAAGAATCCGTTGCATTATGTATAATTCGTTGTTCTCTGTATAATTCGCCTTTATTGCAGTTATTCCAAGTCAGTAAAAGGTCTTGCGATTTCGTGTACGGCAATAGTTGTATGTCACAAGTATAACTACACTATAGTGCTGTTGTTACATATTGGTACGATGGCGGAACTTTATCACAGTAGACTGGCTCGTTTATTTATGCTATAAAGCAGTAATTCAGTTCCTATTTTTGCATGAAATTATCGCGGATACACTCACATTTAGCTGCCGAGTTGCTGTAAAGCTTGAATAACTTTTAATATTCATCCTATATGTACCTTGGTCGTCAGGACTAATTTATAACCGCTATAGACAATGCTTGTTTGGTATTTTTTGCTTTCTTTTATGTATTCACGATATTTTTACAGTCGATATTTAGACCTAGTTTCATGGAACGTGATCACAGCGAAACTGCGGTGGCTGATATAAACCGTTGTCAAGCGTTAGTGTTAGATTAATCTGTCTACCCTACGTCTAACACATTTTTCTTTTTTTTGTTCCATATTACAACACACGGTAGTGCAAAGTTTGGCATGTAAGGATACAGTAAAATATTTTAAAGAAATATTATCGCGGAGTGGATAACTCCCCGATAATATTTCCTTAAAACTATGTAGCAAACAGGTTTTAAAGTAATATTTTTATAGCAATAAAAGTTTAAACATGACGTTTTATTCTGTCATATTTGGTTATGTTCCTCACGCCAAGTTACAACAAGTGCACTATACAGCAATATCATGAAATATACATTGCACAATACTCTAAGGTGAGCATGATTCGTGTAAAGCATAAAATGTAATTCGCGTCCCGGACCTCTATATTTTATTCAAAGGAACGAACTCTGGCATTTGATTTTTTGATGGCATTCTCTTGTACTATAAACGAGTCGTGTTTAGATTGGGTGTCAAGTGTTTGTTTTGGGTGGAATATGGTAATGTAAGAAACCTTTGGCTTACAAAGATGTTTTTGATTTTGGTTTCGATGTTTACGTATAAGTAGTTATACTTATATATCTCAGATTTGGCCTATTTTGGAATGTCACGTAATATGCCATTTTTTATTTTTTTTATTGCCGATATTACAGTTGCATATTCGTGGTCAGGTTATTGTTTATTTATTGCAAAACCGAATTATATATTTTGTGTGTATTTTTTATGAAATAAAATATGAAGGCATCACTTATGAGATTTAAGATTTAAAACCGTCGAAATATTTTACATAATAAAAACATTATGTACTTGAGTTGTGGCGGGAGGGTTGGATGGATTTTAAGCTTTATGGAACCCTGTGAAAGATTTTTTTTTTGTAAAATTTAGGTTAGGTAAAATATAATTTTAGAAGAGAATTCCTTTATTTCCTTCTTTGTCATTATGGCTGTTACTATGTATTATGTATAAAGAGTAAATTAAGAAAACATAACACAGACATGTAACACAAAATCTGCAAATATTTGAAAACACCAAGTCATTTATTTGGATGAACTACACAAAAAATCATACTTAATTTTCAATCAAAACTCCTATCCCATACCCATTTCTAATTTCATCACCCTGTAGTCAAACTCAATATAAATTCGTCTCGAATTCTCAAAGAATATTTTTTTAAAATTTCAACCGAACACTAAAAAAACAATCTATTTCAAAGGTCAAAAATCTGAAAACGCTACACGGTATATGCGTTTGTAGAACAGCAATACGTCACAGCATGCATTTAATAAATCAGATATCGAGCGAGAACGCGCGCGTGTCATCGCGCGATGACAAATAGCGGCATATGTGTCGGCCGATGACATGTCGTTTGTTCAGTACAAACAATTACCAGTTAAATTGGTCATTTAATTGGTTTAATGGAAATAGCGCTGCAGTTTTTGTTTGTTTTGTGCTGTTTAATTCGAGCTCTTAACATGCGAGTAGCCGTTGATTGATCTGATAAATATGGTTTCCGTTTTATTTAATTTCTTGACTATCATCAAATATAAGCAGCGATACTGGAGCTAGCTTTTACTTTTCCACATTAAAATTATAATTCACCATACCATTATAATTTAAATGTGAAAAAGTCATTAGACCATATCCATTTCAAGGAACGAAAATTTCGTAATGAAATATGAAAAGAAAATAAGAGAAGAAAGAAAATTTTATTCTGACAAGAATCAAGGTTCAAGGTTATAAGAAACCATGTTTTCCGGATTTTCCGGGAGAGCAGCTAAAAATTTTCTATTTCCATAAAGAACACTAAAACAAAGTGAAACTGGAGACAGAAACTTACAAGAAGTGCTTTAAAATAGTCTTCAGGGGCAAAACATATTCTATTAGCCGTAAAACAATAATGTTGTTTTACAATATATTAAATGCATTTATTTGCAATAGTTCTTATACTACTGTGATAAAAAGTAAGGTGAATTTGTTTATAAGATGTAAATTCTTTATTCATTCTTCCAAATGAATTTCAACCTCTTTAGTCTAATCACTGTCCGATAAAATGCACTTTTGCCAACACTTTTTGCTGTCCGATTAATTTCGTCCCCTTCAAACTAGTCCCTGTCCGATAAAACGCACTTATGCCAACGCTTTTAGCAGTCCTCGCAACCGTCGGAATAGTCTTTTTCCGGTGTACCTTTAAGATCTATTTCGATTTCTTTTTTATCTCCACAATCGTTTCAAAACGGCGTACACGCATTGGCCTTTTGAGTTTGCTGAATAGCCAGAATTTGCACGGAGCGAAATCAGGCGATATAAGTCGAGTTTTTGGCAAAAAAGTTGCTAAGTACCTTGGTTCTACATAGTAGAATTATATTTGAGGTACCACATGTCACAGAATATAAATCACACTTGTACTCTATACTAATTTCGTAACATAGCGCTAAAAACAGAACACTAGAGGCTGCAATACATCAGGGCGATGCATTTAATAAATCAAGCGAATCGACCATTGGCGTGTCATCGTGGATGACAAATTGCAGAGCATGTGGTACCGATTGACGTGGCCACACAAATAATTATTAGAATGCAACCTCTGTCGTGAATATTTGTCTTTCAATCAACGGTCCGGGATTCTAATATGCTTATCGGTAAAGGAAAATTTGGAAATTACGTAATTAATTTACAATTAAACCCATACGCTCCACCATAAACAATATGCGCCATATTTATTGTTAATTTAAAATTTTACGAGGTGGTAGAACCAATGTAATTCGACCGGGGAAGTACCACCGCCACACTTATTTCTAACGTGAAGCAGTTCTTGCGTTTCGGCGGTAGGGTGTGGTTGCCGGCTCTATATG
>DWNE01009746.1:0-10731 GCA_018249875.1 Cecropterus toxeus
ATATGCATTTGGTAAAAAAATGTTATTTTGATATTACAAACAGACACTTCAATTTTATTTATATGTATAGATAATAAGCCTACAAATTGTTACTGGTTATTACCAGTAAGTAAACCCGATAAATGAGAAACAAATATCGTTGAATAAATTTCCAGGGTTGCCGCACAATTGGCGCTAAGTTCCGAGAAGCGTAGGTTCAAGGCGAGGGGTCGTCAACATTTCCAAGGCGACGTCTATCACTGTCGGAAATGTTTCTGAAACATAGTTATTGTACATTTATTGTATACATAAAATATAATATCGTTCTAAGGATGAGTGTGTGTGAAATATGTTTATGTACTCTAATGATGTACCTACATATATGTGTGAATTATTATTGTGTATCTTTTTAATATTAGCTAGTTTTGTTTGTTCATTTCTCTATTGTTGTATGATCTCTCTCATATATTTTAAATCATTTTGAAGCCTACTGCATCGATCTTTATACCGTCTTAAATGCATAGAGTTCTCGGTTCAATCTTCGGGCAAGCATACATTAGTGATTTTTTTTCTGAGTAAACCTTCGATCAAATTATTTGATCAAAGGAGTAAACCTAACCTAGATTGGTATGCACGTCTTATTACGTTGTTAGGCTTGAAAAAACTACACATGCATTTATTTAATGAATTATTTTCATTAAAAAAATTATATATATATATTACTTGAAATGAAAATAAATGTTTTTCTAGTATTTACTCTAAATACTAACCCAAAAACCTAGTATTGTGACCGTTTGTAAGGGAAGCAAATTCCAGGGTACACCGACACCGACACCGTTGGTGCTATTTTCCGAGAAGCGGTTCAAGGCGAGGGGTCGTCAACATTCCCAAGGCGATGTCTATCACGGAAATACGCTGAAACAGCCGCTGGGAAATGTAGGGACTGAGTTGTATTAGTAGTATACAAATATTCACGTAAGAATGTATACATGTTTTATGTATAGATTCTTAATTTCTGATTATAAAAATATTTAACATAAACTTTGAACTTTACTACTTACAGTTTTTCTTCTAGTCAACTAATTATGTCTTTATCAGTTTTACTTAAATAGGCTCTATGTTTTTTAAATAGTTAATATTGATATAATGTATAATTTTGCAGTATACCTTTCCTTTAATATGAGTGAATATTAGACTTCAGTTTTTACATACAAACATATAAACTTAATTATTAACATAGGTACAGTTAAATGTAGAGAATTAGGTATTTATTTATTTACTGCAAAAATTTTGTTTTTATTAATAAGTACATGTTATTGTCGATGTAATTCTTCAAAAAATCATAATATGTGTGATATAATGTGATAAAAAGGGCAATTACATAAGAAAAGTACACATTCATATCTTTATTTAAAAAAAAAAGGTCCATTCCATTTTACCCGCTACGACATCCACGACGACGCATCGTGTCGCATCGTAACATGTAAACCGATCGGTCAGTGCAATGTCAAATGTTAGTATCGTATAAATGACTATAAATTGCTATCCTACCTAATGTTAGAAGGGCGACGACCGGCCGGCCCTGAACCTATAGACCTTGGATCTTGCTTCAAGATGTTTGTTTACTAGCGCAGATCTGATTCGTTTTATATAATAATATGTATAAGTCTGAAAGATTTTAACTAGTTGACGTGAAATCTGCGAGAAAAGGTATTGGTGTAACGATTTTTGTAACGGATGGTTACGCTGGAGCGTTACGTTACGGTTATTATAACGTACAGAAATCGGAAAGATTCAAACTAGTTTACGCGATCTTAAGACCTGTGGAAAAAGTATTAGAGTATCATATTTTGTAACGGAGAAGGTTACGCTGAGGCGTTACGTTACGGTAATAAAATATATAAATCGGAAAAATTCAAACTAGTTGACGCTTAGGATCTCATAAGAATAGTTTTAGTGTAACTGTTTTTGTAACGGATGCTTAGGCTGAACACACATCTATTAATGTGTAATGATAGCAGATAGGCGCTGCTCTGTTTTAGCCTAAAAGTGGTACGTGCGACATACTTATCCAAGGCGTTCATACTAAGTCCTCAGGAGTAGCTAATCTGGGGTTAATTACAGAGGTCCATGGGCGGCAGGAGTCACTTACCATCTGGTGGAATCCACATGCTCGTTTGATAATTTAATGTTTTAAAACTAGTAACATCGTTTAAAAACATTAAAACCAAAAAACGACTGCTTAAAAATATTTTTTTGTTCATAATGATATATATTTAATTTACCGCTTATATTTTTTATATAATAATGAATTTATTTTTAGGTTGGTCTACTTACTAGCTTTCATTGGATACCCATATTGTCGTGATATTAAAAAAAACGTCTCTCCCCCATCCTAACATATGTATGTCCATTTTTTGGCACGCGCTACAGCCCAACCGGCTTGACTGATTGTGACGTATGACATATCATTAGAATCGTCTCATTTTCCAGAACGACTTAGACTACATCCTTTTTAGAATTGGCTATAACAAATAGGCGAAAAAGAGAGGGGAGGGAGAGTTTATTATTATGACGACTATGGGTATGAACTGAAAGCTGTTAAATAGATCATTCTAAGTATATAAATATATTATAATACTTTTACATGACTATTTTGACGAAAACTCAATTAAAGCCTTAAATGAAATGTATCAATAGGAACAAGAAACCTTTTTGAGCCGTCGGGTGTTTTTTAAATATTTTTCACATTGTATGTATTGTATTATGTATGTATAAATTACTAACCTAACCACATATGGGTCTTTACTAGCCTGAATTAAATGAATTTTATTTTATTTTATTTTTAATTATTTTAAAAATTACTCCGAAATATGTTTACTTGCTATTTTACCTAATGTTAGAAGTGTAACGACCGGCCGACCATGACCGTCGGCTTGGCGCGAGCACAATGCTAGTAATGACTGAAGATCGATGGATATGACAGCACAATACAATACAAGATAACATATCAAACGATGTTTATAGTGCTAAGATTAAGACGTAAGTTATTTTTAACGACATTTATGTGGCAAATGAGCATGTCAACGCTACATACGTGCTATAAGGCTCTAAAGATTATATATAAGGCGAACATCTTTGCCCACAGGAGTAGCAACGCATCTGTGATCGCCTTCAGGTAGAAAGGTAGGAGGAAAAGTAAATGAACCTTTTCTGTGGACAATTTTAAGCTCTCCCCACTTTATTAACAACTTTGTTGTCTAATTTTTACCGTTTTCGAGTAATTTCCACAAAACCCTGTTGACTTTGTATCAACCCTTGCCGGAGGTTACCAATACTAAAATCTTTACACATCGTTTTTATGTCATTAAATTACATTATATAAAACATGCAAGGTTAAGTGTCAAATTTTGGTTATAGACCTTATTTATACGAACCTTATTTTTGGACGAAATATAATTACGGTCCGCATGGAGAAACTGTCATCATACAAGTCTGACGAGCAATATGTTCCGGGTTCGATCCCCGGCGAGACAGACATCTGAATAATGAATTTACATTTCTGATCTGGGTCTGGATGTTTGTGTATTCTTCTTTATGAGACACTGACACAAAAGAAAATACTAGTGTGGGCTACGTATAATAAGCATTATTTTCAAAAAGTTTCTCAAAGTTATTTATATAAGAGACACTTAACTCCATAACCGCCTTATTTGACCGCCAGCATTCCACGTTAATCCCCTCAAATTAATATTAATTTTATTCTCCGCACACATCAAGCAATCGCGTAAAGATATCGAAATCTAACCGAGGGTCCCACGGAGCGATTATAATTCTGCGCGTAGATGACCTTCGGATGACAAAATCGTAAAAACGCAGAGCATCTGCCTCGGAAAACAATAGACAAACCGTGAGTCGGGCGCTAAGTACTGACCTGCGATTATACTTTGGCAAAACGATAATGTTTTACGCCAATAATGTGAACAATAATGTTTGAACAGTGTAAAACACAGTAGCAGAGATTTCACATGTGACTTCGATGTCCAACAGTGTAAAATAGAGTGCATATGTAGATTTCAGTGCCTCAAACTGGAGGAAGAATAGTATCATATCCCAATACGTTTTGCACGTCGAACGAGTAGTGTTTATATGCTCTATTTTTAAGTTTATCAGGTATAAGAAATATTTTTTATAGATGGTAACTGATAGTCCGAACAATCTTGAATATTTTTGAAATCTTCGGCCATTATGCTCAAACATTTGAGAATTGAAACAAAATACTTAAAATGATTTATTTAATATCTGCAACGTTTTGAGAGATAGAGGTAGCTTTTCCTCACTACTTTTTTTTAAACAAATATACATACATGAAATCCCTGAATTCACATGTGATCATCGACGTACACAACTATATGCACACCGCTATGGTACCCATATCTCGGAAAGTCTAAAGTAACTACGTCAAGCAAGATCATTCATTTCATTCAAAATAAGAAACATCACCATTCTAGAATAATCCAAGAATATTTTTAAAGAATACGTTACATTAAAATATCCGTTATGATTTTGAAATTCAGTTCTCGACTAACCGACGTCAGGTACAAAACAAAACAAAATACACAGGTACAAGTCAGTGGAGGATTCAAATTAGCATAGTTTTCGGCGTGTCTTCAGGCGTCCTTGGGTCTAAGTTGACAGTTTGGGAGATGATTTGCAAGTCAAAAGTCTACATTTAAATCCTTTAAAGATTCCCACTAACATTATTTAAAAAGAAACATAAAGTGTTTGCCTTGCTTTTAAATTCGTAACATTTATTTTTAGAGTTCTGTAGTCGTAAGGTACGAAACGCTATAACTAAATATCCACTGTCAACCGTATATCGTGAACCGTATTACACTGGACAGACACACAAATTTTACTTATTGTATTACTATAAACGCTACACTCATAGCCTCACACTAGGATTTTCTCCTATATCGTGGGTACCGCGAATACACAAAGACGATTACACAAACACCCAGACCCAGAACACAATCTAAACTCATAATTTAGATGTCTGCCTGGCCGGGGATCGAACCCGGGACCACCGGCGTGTCAGACCGGTATGGTGACCGCTCTGTTACGCGGGTCGTCATTACTATAGCCTTTATAACAAATAGTGTGACAAACAATAGAAATAAAAATAACGCAGGCCCTTATACAAGAAACTGATATTTGTTATTTATTTAGGTTTTTATTTATTTATTTAAGTTTATCTGAAGAAGCTTTTTAACCGACTTTCCAAAGGAAGAGAGGTTATCTATTCGTCGTGTATATTTTACTATAAATAGTTGAAAATTTCTTGGTATGCCCTCTATCTGCGACTTCGTCTTACGCTTGGCCAATTATTCTCTCCATAGATCTCTCAGACATGTAATTTTCCACACTGCTTTCTTTACCGGTAAAGCAAGTTAAAATTATTTAATACACGCTTTTGTAATATATCTTTGAAAATTAGAAATGCTTTCCGGGGATTTGAAATACATACCCCATTACGAGACTGCGTTTCAACAACTACATGAGAAAATAAATATTATTAGCTATTATTCCTAAAATACTTCTTTTTTCCTCAAGTTATTATTGTCCTAGTGCTGGGTACGGGTCTCCTCTCAAAATGAAAAGAGTTTAGGCCGCAGTCCAATGCGCCGGTGAAGTACGAATTGGTAGACTTCACACAATCTTTGACACCATTTTATTTAGAAGAATCTCAGGTGGTTCCTCACCATATGAATATTATTTTTTTATCAGACTGACAGTAAAAAATGAGCATGCAGTCCATCTGAATGTAAGTGGTGACTGCCGCCCATGGACATCTGTGAGCAACTTCATATAGAACAGTTCTATCTGTAGTCGATCACAGATGCGTTGCTACTACCGAGGTTCAGACAGTCGCCTCATGTATAAGTGAGGCGGCAACCACAACCTTCCACCGAAACGCAAGAATTGCTTCACGCTAGAAAAAGGTGTGGCGTTGGTACCTCTCCGATCGAACTACACTGGTTCTACCACCTGGTAAGCATTTTTCATAAAATAAAAACATTAACTTCAATAAATTATTCGTAAAAATATTTTATACCATTCATTCGAGTACATTTTAAATCTTATAAACCGTCGGAGTTTGAACAGAACTTTAAAGTCAAGGACGGTAAAACTGCATGAAGAAAAATATGATAATCTCTACATTACTATACCTGAATCGACCTTCAGCCCTCCTTTATATTCGACCTCTGCGATCTTAGGTTTACGAGTTCAATCCAAAACCGAGATCGTGTGTTACAAAACTTAAGGTCGACGGAGAATGCACAAAAAAATACAATTTAATGTTAATCTTGATACTAATATAACAAATACTTATTTTATTAAATTGTGTTGCAGATAACTTTAGCATTATTAATTTAATTTTAATTCATTTTAATTGCATTGCCTTACTGCATTGTGCTGTGTGGTATCGGTGTTGAATAGCATCTACCTCTCTGCCCGTGATTCCCCTGCTTCCTACGCACCCCCGGATCTAGGGAAGGGTAGGGATGTGACTTGGCTGGGCAAAAATCGATTTTATAATAATCGATTTTTTATGATAATCAAACAATCGATTTTCCAAAAATCGATGTTTTTGCAAAAAAAAGTAATCGATTTTTTGTTGTTTTTTGACGACCAAAAATGGCAATATGGACAATATGTAACTTGACGACCAAAAGACAATATCTATATCTTGATCACCAAACGAAAATATAACTTAAAACTTTGAAATAAATAATCTTTTTAGTAATTCAAAGCTACGAAAAAAAAATCGAAGTGTAAATAAAAAATCGATTAATTTAAAATCGATTATTCTAAAAAAAAATCGTTTTTTTAAATAATCGATTATTTTTTCGCATCCCTAGGGGTGGGCAAGCCGAGGCCTATACCCCAGGCGGCAAGTTCAGAGGGCGGCAGATTCAAACTTTGCAAAGGAATGCGGAACTCATCATTGATTTTACTTTGACCATTGGGACGCCTAGTCAGAAGGCAGTGTCTCTGTTGAAACGTATACGTTTTAAATGACCACCAATTATTGGACATCTGATGGCTGAAATGATTAAGATGGTAAAAATAAATTCAAAGGGCGGCATTTTTAAGTTTCTGCCGCGCCTTAAAATAATTGAAGATGTAGAAGATTGAGATTATTAAGATTGAAGAAGGCGGTTCCTACAACAAAGGCGATATGGGAATAAAATCCAGGAGATAACCAGGAGTGTCCTCCTATAACATCAACCCTTACTGCGTTCGCTAACATGTCTACCAGACTACCAGGCTAACTAGGGTGCGGTTCATCTAATGGAACGTGGACTGTCGCCTATAGAGGTGTGTTATCAAACACAAATAAAATTAGTCTTTGATGTCAATCACAGATACGATGCTAGATTCGTTGCTTTTTGTACAGAATTGATGTAGCAAACGAGTAGAACAGGGTCAATATGCAGTCAATCACATATGCGTTACTACTGCCGAGAGCAAAGATGGCCGCTTTACATGAAATTGAGCCGTGAGTACGGTCTGAGCTATGCAACTCATGATGACGCTATCCATACTCATCTGTGGCCAAAAATAGAACATATAGATCTAACAACTGTAATAGATGTCAGTCGACTAGATGTGGCTTGTGACGTTTTAAATCATTTTTAAAATTATAAAAAAGACGCTTTCTACACTCATAGACTCACACTAGGATTTTCTCCTGTGTCGTGGGTGCCATGGACACACAAAGACTAAGACACAAACACCCAGACCCAGAATAGGAATCTAAACTCATCATTCATGCCTGTCTGGCCGGGAATAGAACCCGGGTCCCACTGCGCGTTAGATCGGTATGGTAACCGCTCGGCCACGCGGGTCGTCAAATATATTACATAATTATATACATACATATGTATTTTTTTCCAAATATTAATATATTACATTGTTGAATAAAAAGTTTAATTCTCCAAAGCACATACGAGAACAACAAACAGAAAACATTGCGCTAGAGTTAACATTACACACAAACTCATCTACAATGAGTTCGCCCTCTAGTCCAAACTCATCACGCATCTCATTATCACGCTTTAGCTTGTAGCGGACAAACAACACGCAATTACAATTACAAACTCATTCTAGGGTAGATGAGTTCGCACCAACGTGCGCGTGAGTGAAGTCTGTTGAACCTCATCTCTACGGGAGCTTCGCACTGTGAGTGCACTGTTGGCCGTGAAAAGTACACCTACGTATCAAATTAATTAATCAAGTGTAAGATGATTATAGAAGATGAGTTTTTATTATACGTTTTTTTTTCAAATATCAAAGGAGATTACGGATACGTTGTGCGCAACTCATGTGGATAACCGTCACCAAAGGTTCGATAGTCAGCAATTGTTGGCGACTGCCATCGTCATAAAGTAGCAAACAATCACGCAGTTCATCTGATGGTAATTGGCTACTGCTACCCATTTGAAATAAATCACAAATCCGTTGCTATTCCCGAGGACTAAGAAGCCTAATATAAAAATATAATATAATTAGCCTCATATAAAAATGAGCCTTTAACCTTCCATCGAAACACCAAAACTGCTTTACGGTATTTGTAGTTTTGACAGTGGTACCTCTAAGATTGATATGCACTGGTTTTACCACCTGATAAATATTATCGACGCAAAGAAAAATATCTAAAATAATGTGAACGTAACATGTGAAACATTTGAATTTTTTCATAAATCTGTTTAAATTTTGTAAAATTTCATAAAAGTCACCAATACAATATAATTAATAATGTGTTCACGGGTTTTTTTTAACTGGCAGCAGGATAACTCAATGAAAATCGATATTTTTTTGAAATATCAAACTGCATGCAGTCCATCTGATGGTAGGTTACTGCTAACTATCAAAATGTAACTTCATAATGAACTAGCTCTACGCATCTGTGCATTGCACTTCTAAAGTCGGTCGCAAAGTATATAAATTAGCCGTCATCTAGATGTGATGGCTGGTTCTACCACCTTTTTATGTCTAATTGAAGTAGCAAAAGAGCATGCAGTTCAGCTGATGGTAAGAGATTCCTGCCGCCCATGGACACCTGTAAGCAACTTTATATAGATCCGGGGGTTTTATCTGAAGTCGATCACAGATGAGTTGCTACTTCCGAGGACTGAGATGTTCGCCTCGTAAGTCCAAAGATGGTCCAGTTTCCCTGCACCCGAGTGTAAAGAGCATTGCACTGAGCATTTGCCAAATATTTTTTTCTAAATATGTAACGTGGGTCGTTCACCCGGCCATTTATCGGGCGGACGGCGTTTTAGATCGGCGCAGGCGCACTCCACATTTACACTGTGACGCGTTTGTTTCACGTCGCCTTGTTTTTGATTGGTATCTATATTAAGGAACCTAGTTTTATATGCAGCTCGTTTGTAACATAGGTGGAAACGTATTTTGCAGTTAATGTCGAGTTGGAAGATCGTCTTTTCATATTAGGCTCCTTTTTGGATTTTTGAGTTATACTTTATGTGCAAGGAAAAGATCGTTATGAAATTTTTCTGCCTAAAAGGAAGTAAGGAAAGAAGGAAGTTTATGGTTTAAAAATAAAGTCTTAAAAATGTGTAATGTCTAATAATAGTTGGCGTAGTGAACTGCGTCCCGTGCCCAGCAATTGAACTACGATTGTATGATGGGAAGAGCCATATTTTCAATGTGGCTTCGTTATTGGTAAGGTAAGGTATCTACCCATAACTCGCTAAGGGACATGAAAATTGTCGCCATCTTTAAATAGGGCAAAATATCGAATTTAAAGTAGCCTATAGACTGATCAGTTAAATAAGGTATTTCCTTGCAAAATTTCATGTAAATCGGACCAGTGGTTCTTGCATGCTTGAGTAACAAACAGACACGAATTCTCATTTTTATATATTACTCTAGATACTATATGAAGGTAGTTCTCGCTATTCTAGTATTCACATATTTTTTATTGATAGTGAATTTGGGTGGTATAATGTAGCTAATTCACTTCTTATATTTTGATAATCGGTTTAACTTCAATTCTGATGGTGGGCTTGAGATCTCATATTTTTGAAGTGCATAGACTAAGTACGTCCATGTAGTTCTGCGGGGTAATGAAGCATGAATTAAGCGGCATCCACTGAATATTATCAGATCCTTCCAATATTTTATCGAAGAGAATAAAACTAGTCGGATGCCATCCGTGGATGGCAATGACTACTTGCAGGTGAGGCGACCGCCTGCATATAAGAAGTCATAAATCTAAAAACGACTGTAAGGGACTGTATTTCTGCAGCCTTCAAATTATTTAAACTATTTCAATAGCACCCCTCGACCCTCGGGTCAAACCCGACAATGACGTCACGCCGGACAATGACGTCTAGACACCCGGAACCGGAAATAGATCCAAAACCTGTCGTAACTCCAATAGGATTGTTGTGACCTTTGTTACAGTTTGTTATTGTTATATTAGAAACTGTCTAGTTTTGACAACAATACTGTCTGGCGAGTATCTTGTCAACTTCAAAATATTTTGGGAAAGGGGTGCCGTGAGAATTTTTATTAAATAATTTGAAGTACATAAATAATTATCATGGAATATTTTACTTATATTATATACTAGCTGACATCTGAGTTGACATCTCGAGTGACGTGCAGTTTCGGGGTCATTTGGATGTCAAGGCCAAGTTGGCATCTAAGAAGTTGGGC
>DWNE01009747.1:0-10731 GCA_018249875.1 Cecropterus toxeus
GAAAAACGTTCGGTTATATGTACATATGTCACATTACATTTTTTTTAAACGCGGGTGAAACCGCGGGTTCAGCTAGTCTATACTAATATTATAAAGCAGTAGAGTTTGTTTGGTTGAAAGCGCTAATCTCAGGAAATACTGGTTCGAATTGAATTTTTTTTTTATTTTGAATAGTAAATTTATCGTGGAAGGCTTTAGGCTATAAAACATTGCGCTATGTTTGTTTGTTTTTAATAGATTGTTCTCTTACGTGAAACTGCGTCACACAGCACTAGCCGCGGAAATAACCTAACAGACATACAATGTACTAACTTTGTATGTCTGTTGGGTTATGTCCGCGGCTGCGATAGCTTCGGTCACATTTATCAAGGTAATGAGTATTCTATGTGTCACTATAGGTCATAAACTATCTGTCTGCCAAATTTCAGCAAAATCAGAGCAGTAGTTTTTGCATGAAAGCATAACAAACACACCTCCAGATTTGCCAGGTGCTAGAACCAATGTAGTTCGACCGGGGAAGTACCACCACTACACCTATTTCTAGCGTAAAGCAGTTCTTGCGGGAGATGGAAGGGTGTGGTTGCCGGCTCACTTTTATATGAGGCGATCATCTCAGTCCTCGGGAGTAGCAACTCATCTGTGGTCGACTTCAGATAGAACCCCTGTTTTATATGAAGTTGCTTACAAATGTCCATTGACGGCAGTAGCCACTTACCATCAGGTGGGCTGCTTATTCGTTTGCTATTTCATATTTATAAAAAAAAAACCTCACAAACTTTCGCATTTATAATATTAGTAAGACGTAAGATTGACTGGTTGCTTTACATATTGACTATTTCCACTTATTAAGTCGACATTAACAAGCTCTTAAGAAAGTAGATCTTATGGTATGTTAACTTTCTCGTATATCAATGTTAATCCCTTGTCTCTAATGGACATAATACGGATGTAATGTTGTAAACAGTAGTAAAGTTGTTGTATTAAAAAAATTGTGTGTGTGTGCAATCCACACACATCAGAATTGTAACTTAATTATAATAAATACTAAAATATTTTTAAGCATAAGTTTTATATTAAAAATGAATTAAGTAATATTGCGATATTCAGATTTATTATTACGCATATACTAAACTTGAGCAAACTTCAACAAGCTACGAAATAAAGTCGTTAGCGTGATTCAGAAAGGGTTACAGCGCCATCTAGTTGTAGCGCCGATAACCGCTTTAGTAACACATTTCGGTTTCATCGTGTTTCAAATTACAAAGATTCTAAAGAAATTTCAGTTCGAAAAGAATGTTATATATCTTAGTATTTCTGCGTTTCATAGTTAGCATCTTAAACCTTATAAAAAGCTTAAGTATGAAATATTAATTCCCAGATTATTTTGTCTAGTAAAAGCAGCGATCGAGAATGCAGCTCATAATAAATATTAAGTAACAAATGTCCAATAGTGAAACTATAAATAGCTGCTACTCTTAGAACAAGACTTGTAATATTTTATGTTATTCTGATTGCATTTTCACACGATCTTTCTACATTCCACTAAGTACGTTCTTTGTGAATTACATAAACTTAGGCGCCTGTGTTACACGCAAGTTGTTTCTCATGTCTTTTAAAGCCTCATTTATTACTTCTTTGAGCTATATACTTATACGAGCTGTAATGCATTTTATGTTGACACTTTCATATTACACTGGGCATGAGCATCGTCTGGAAGAATCTTGGAATGGTCTCCATCACATTGCGTCAATACAAAACGATTAAAGAGGCATACGGGTTAGTGGTTAACTCATTCGGAAACCACGTCTAAGACCTCCGACAAAATTTGAAGAGGGCTGTTTTAAGATGACAACTGGGACCGATGGCTTAACGTGCCCTCCGACTCTATCTGCAGATAAAATGGACGCAACCAGCAGTCAACTAACTTATCATCAGACCGCGGTCTAAGTTGCCTAACTTTGTAAATCAGTATAATATATATTCAGTAGCATATTTTTTCACTTATAAAATTGGATTAACATATTATTGTTTCATATGCGGTTGGCGTTGATTTCAACATCGTTGATTATAGCGTCGTAGGATCGATTCGCGTTATTTAGTGATCGATTACCGTAAGTTTTGAAGTACTTGATTTAATAGAGTGCTTTGAAATTAATCTTCCCAATTAGTAGATGTAATTTTGTTTGCAATATCTCCTGATATACAATAAGTGTTAAAGCACTCGATTTAATAGAGTACTTCAAAGCTAATGTTCCCAATTAGTAGATGTAATTTCGTTTACAATATCACCTGATATACAAGAGTAAGAGTTTTGATATTGAAGATGTGATATTCCTGTTCCATCCAATTGTAAAGTATGAAGATTAGCATGTGTACACCTAATATTTGCCCGCGGCTTTGCTCACTTTAGTCATTTACCACGACATAGCGTATCCTATGTGTACATGTGTGTCTATATGTAGATTATAAGGTATATATGTGTGCCAAATTACAGCAAAATCCGATCAGTTGTTTTTCAAAGAACAACAAAAATAAAACCTCACAAACTACTTTGTAATATTAATAAGATAGTTTTGCGGGATAGTTATTAGTGATTTTGCTTGTTCACTATTTCTAACTATAACAACTAGAAACACTTAATCCATAAGATCAAGCAAAAAAGTGTAACAATATACGAATGGAGTATTTATTATGAATTCTTAAATGACTCGGTTACCTTATATCGAAGCGAATACCACCAGAACAAGTCTAATATAAATATTGACCCGTTTTCATTGATACGCCAATATATAACTAAATCTTAAAGTAAAAAAGGCTAAAATGGCATATCGGATCGATTGGAAGTGAGTGCAGCAAAATCTGTAAACCGGTTTCGATACCAATTCGATTTCCGACTTAACGAAATAAAATTAGTTGTTCCTGCACAAAATTCAAAGGAAATGTTACATGATATTATGTTTCTTTATAAGCGAGCTGCCTTATAAGAATAAGTAACAGTCGACATCCGACCACGTGACTGCTATGTCTACCTGTTTTAATGAAATATTATGAATAGTTAGTAACAGTATAGAAATAAGTATGCTTGCTGGGTTGCCTATTAAAGTAGACAGACAATTATTACTAAAATTTGTTTAAGATTGTTTGTTCTTTTGGGAACACCTGCCTATTTATAAAAATAGCAACTTAATAATTACGTTTTTAATTACATTTAGTCGAACTTTTAGCTATTTCCTTAAATGTATAAAGAGTAAAAAAAATGTGAAGTTTGTTAAATAATCTTTTGGAGATATACAATATTGAGAAGCTTTTTATGTTCTAAGATGCAATGAAATTACCCGACCAGTATGCAAATTGTTATAAATAACAAAAAAGAAACCTTAAATAATACTGCGCGCTAACTTTGGCTATACATGGTTCGCTACTCATGGTCTTGCTAACTAAATCGCAAAGCTTTTAAATATGTGATTTTAAACTGATATTATCGCGGAATTGATACAATTTTAATATGTTACGGGTACTCAGTTTCGCCGTGACCACGATCCATGTAACTGGGTCGAAATATCGGCAAAAAGAAATTCAAAAACCGCATATCGTGAGTACCCGTAACATATTAAAATGCTTTTAAATATGATGTTTTAACTTAGCTCGCAGTATTATTTAAGGTTTTTATTTTATAATTAACATCAATGTGCATATTCCTATAATTTCGAACGTTTCAACAAAAAAAAAAACTATAAATTATAATCACAAAAACATCAACAACAATTAACCTGTTCTCAAAATTAAAGTCTAGCTTTACAAAAGCAAAGATTAAAGTAACAAAAAAAGAAGAATTATTATTAACCTATTAACTAGATTAAGTAAACTCACGTTTTGCAAAAATGTGATCCACGGAACATGACTGCAAGATATAATTAAATAACTCAACTATGACCTTACACATGTCTACACACTTGCCCGCTCACTTCGTTGCACTTAAAATTGAGGATTGAATCATGTTTCACTCTTGCATCCCAAAAACATTTAATAACTGAAATATTACAACACAAATCTAATAAATAAATTGATAAAATAAATGATGATATAAGTTATTTATGTAAATAATTTTGATCCTTTTATTAAAAGTGATTAAATGTGAGAAAACTTGTAATAAGTTCAATGAAAGTAAAATACAATAGCTTAATTATATATTTTTTTAATTTACTTAATATCTTATCTAATAATATTCTGTTGTACACGAATAAATGGCGTTTACCGAAAAATGAAGTAAGACGTAATTCTTTTAGGCTTTTGCTGAAAAGATATTTTGTCCTAACTAATTTAATTTTTAAATTTTAAATTATAAGCGATGTAGAGTTACTTTTCTCTGGTTTGACGAGAGTGAGAGTTGAAGATTATAATAACTTACTCCAGTGGGCCAGTTTTAAGTATCCAAATCCAAATAGGATTTTTTTATTAGATTAAAATAGCAAACGAGAATGCAGTCCACATATAGAACAGGGGTTCTATCTGAAGTCCATCACAGATGCGTTGCTACTTCCGATAACTGAGATGGTCACCTCATATATAAGTAAGCCGGCAACCACACCCTTCCAATGAAACACAAAAACTGCTTCACACCAGAAGTAGTTGTGGCGTTGATACCTCCCCGGTCGAACTACTCTGGTTCTACCATTTGTTAAGCCACAATTGTCTAATTTTTAGACACTTGTAAATGTAAATCCCATTAGACTCCGTTCTCGTCCGTTACATTATACTTAAACATAAACAAATACATAAAATATATGATTTTAGTATAGTATTATCGCGGAATTGATACATTTTAATATGTACCGGGTACTCACTTTCGACTCAGTTGCATGGATCGTGGTCACGGCGAAACAATCGTGGTTAAGGTCAATCCATGTAACTGGGTCGAATATCGGCAAAATTTTTAAATTACGCATATTATGAGTACCCCTAACATATTAAAATACATAAAATACTGTTTTAAATTAAATACGTAACAACTCAACTTTGACCTTACACTTACACACACACCTGTGCCACTCACTTCAATGCACTAACAACATTGAACATATTAAATCATTTCACTCTTGTATCACAAAACACTTGCTCTGAATTATCTCGAACGAAGTGACACGTTATAAATTTTTTTAACAAATTATTATTGTATTAAAGCAATGATAAAACTAGCGGTGAATATTTCAAATAATGTATGACAAGTAAATATTAGTATAATATATATGGGTATGAAACGTCTAATAACATAAAATCTAATAACATAGTAGGTATACAAAGGAATAAAATATATTTTACCGTGTGGTAGAACCAGTGTAGTTCGACCGGGGAGATGCCACTTCCACACCTATTTCTTGCATGAAGCAGTTCTTGGGTTTCAGTGGAATGGTGTTAGCCGGCTCACTTTTATATGACGTGACCATCTTAGTTCTCGCCAACGCATTTATGAAAGATATCAGATAGAACCCCTGCTCTATGTGAATTTGTTTACAGATATCCATGGACGGCAGTAACCACTTACTATCAGGTGGTTTGCATGCTCGTTTGCTTCAATCTGATAAAAATCTATATCTACATTTTGACGTTTTTGACATTTTTAAAAACATGAATACGGCTTTTATGTTATAACGTTAACTAAATGATAGCCTCAGGCTATATTTTAGTAAATGTCAATAACGTCATAATATAATGCTTGGAATACATTACTATACCGCATTTTGCCTTCCAAGTCAATAGTGTTGACGATATATATCGCAACCACAACAACAAGACGAAAGAAAATGCAACACCTTGCATGAGAGACGGCTATTATAGAATATTGCTATAGAAACGATTTGTTACCACAACGGTATTATAATGTGCTTCTTGCCGACATTCTGTCACTACTGTATGGTGTGGATACTAAACGTGTCTCAATAGATGATTAAATAGTTTACTAGGATTATAAGTATCCCATGCTAGTGCGTAAAATTTCAGCGAGATCTGACCAGATGTTTTTGCGTGAAAGAGCAACAAAAAGAGATATATCGTAATAAACAATCGCATTAGTAATATTAGTTACATTTAAACATCACTTTCAAAGTTATACTATGCTAATATGTATGTAAATACCAGAATCATGAACTCCTAAATAGGGAGGAGAGGGTCTGATCCGCAATAATCCGGAATAGCATAGACGATAAAATAAAAAAATGTGTAATGCGAGAACCATATTCTGGATCCCCTTGGAAAATTACAGAGGCTAACTTTTTTACCTTTTATGTTGCACTTTCCCATAACAAAGCTATAATAAGCTATAATAAGCTTCTTTGAAACCCTCTTAACTTTAGAGTCTAAATGTACAACTTCCAATTCTAAGACCAACTTAGCAACATGACAGTATACGATATAAGCGTGTTTATAATGTTGATATAACGGAAGGAACGTATGCCCACACAAAAACTGTAATTTGCGAAATGAGCCGTCTACCGCGTACAAACCGGTCGGGTTTCACTGCCCAAGGTACTTACTCACATGTGTTTTAATTATCATGTGCATAAAGTTGTACTTTGTTTAAAAATACATAAGATTTAGTTGGTCAGAATAATTTAAGGAATTAAGGTATCATTAGAGAACTTAAATTTATTGAGCAGTTCTTGCGTTTCGGTGGAAGGGTGTGGTTGCCGTCTCACTTGTATTTGAGGCGAACATCCTAGTCCTCGGAAGTAACAACGCATCTGTGATGGACTTCAGATAGAACTCCTGTTCAGTATGAAGTTGCTTACAGATGTCCATGGATGGCAGTGACCACTTACCATCAGGTGGACTGCATGCTCATTTGCTACTTGAGTCTGATTAGAAAATAATCAACAATCTATCTGGCCGTGGATCAAACCTGGAACGTATATAGTGATTATTTTGCCACAATGTTCTTCAAAACATACATATGTATTAAAGTAAAAATTTGAGCACTTCGTTAAAGTTACCAATACCCAATTAACGATTCCGATATTCTAATAATGTTTTGCAAGATTAATCTATTTCAATTCCTAGAAATTATGAATGCGTAAAATTATTGCACTTGACAGGAGTAATTTTAAAACTAATTACGAAACTAATTTAAAATTCACCAATGACCTGATACCGTATCACAGGCCAATCATGTTGACGTTCCTACAAACCTAGAAACCTGACACGGCTAGTGCCGAGCTAGAAATGTGAAAACTATGACATGTTCCAATAAAAAATGTAATTCAAAATGGATTTGATGTTTCTCAATCATACATTTTTATTTTTTTTATCTGATTGAAGTAGCAAACAAGCATGCAATCCACCTGATGGTAAGTGGTCACTGCCGCCCATGGACACCTGTAAGTAACTTCAAATAGAACATTGGTTCTATCTGAAGTCAATCACAGATGCGTTGCTACTTCCGAGGACTATGATGGTCGCCTCATATAAAAGTGTTGCCGGCAACCACACCCTTCCATCGAAACGCAAAAAAATGTTTCACGCTAGAAATAGGCGGGGCCTTGGTACTTCCCCGGTCGAACTACTCTGGTTCTACCACATCACTTCATTTAATTCAAATATCAATTGTGGGTGTCTTCATTTTAGCCTTTAGTTTAGGTAAAAGCATGTAGGTAGTATAAATAAATATATAGTGTTATTGTTTATCACCATCTAATAAGTGGCTCATTATTTTCATTTTTACGCGAGAATGCGAATTATTTTGGTGTCTACAATATATTTGTCTAAAAGTAAATAGATTTGTAGCCAATCTTGAAAATGACCACAACCTTATTGACATGAAATGAAATGTTTTTTTTTTTATAGAGGCCTAAGCAAAATAAAGAAATTTCATTTCATTTCATTCACGGGGGCACTTACAAATTGTCAATTACAATATTTTTTTCTTACACTATTGAGGATTGGTTACACATGTCCTAGGCCAAGTTTAAAGTATAAAAAATAAATATTTCTTCTGTATTATTATATTGATTACATATTCCAGATGGATTACGCGTTCGTTTTGATATAAATTTAATTTGCTTAAAAAATGAAATTGAAATTTCAATCTCTGTTCCATTTTTTTCTCTTCGCAACTTCCGTAGCAATGTGTCAATGCAAAAACTTTTAAAGAAAAAATCCACTACGAATTGCAAACAAAGGTGGAAGATGGAACACCTCCCACGATAAGGTCTTTGCAAACAATCTTGGGAGGAAAGACGTAACTTTTCTATCCTATTTCGAAATAAACACGATTGATGTACATGGCTTAAAGAACACATATTTTTCTTTGAAATAGTGAGATATTGTTAATTTTACGATATATTTTTTGCTTAGTCATACTCTAATACCAAGTAAAACTAATGATGTTCAATCCAGCGGCAGTTCACTTGTTTAAAAAATTTAAAATCTTTGACCGTTGTTTCATCTAGGCGCTGTAAAAATTCGTTCAGAAGTTATTTCCTTCCAAAAAATACAAAAAATCGTAAAATACAGAACTGTTTATTACTTCTTGTTTTCAGTGGTCAAAATATATGTAATTGAAGTTTAATTTATATTATATGTAAGGAATATAAACTTAACTTCAAATTACATATATTTTGACCACTGAAAACAATAAGTAATAAACAGTTCTACATTTTTCGATTTTTTGTATGTCTGTGTGCAAGTGTATTTCATACACACTATACAATTACATTAGACAAAAACGACTGAATTTAAATTTTAAGAACTGTATATATTTACGAGTATAAGAGTAAAATTTTGTCTCTATTTTACTAAAATGTCATTTGTAAATGAATCTTTAAATTGTTATGACTTATGAATGAGTACATTTTGCAATGCAAGCCGTGAGGATTCACCCGCGACGAGGATAAGATTATAGACATCAAAGACGTCTAGCTTTTCTACAAAAATAAATAGTAAAGATCTGTTTTCTATTAACCTCTCGTCGGTTAAGTGGTAAAATAAAGGCACGAAAGTTCTGGGGTCAAAATTACCCCAAGTTAAGCTTATATACACCAACGTTATAAACATGTCAGCATATATATAATAATACATATAGAATTTTAGTTGAATGTTCTTGGTTATTATAAAACAATATTTTTAACGGAAAAAAATCTAATTGCCATAAAGCGTTTGCTGATTCCTTTGTTTTCCGATCTGTAAATGAAATAATGTAAAAAAACCATAATGCCTATGTAATATTTAATTAAATTATAGGAGATAATTTAATAAAAACATCACAAAGGCATTATATGATAGATGGTGATTTGGTACACATTATGATATTCAGCATGACTTTCCACTTATACTCGCCTGCAACATATATTCCACATTACTCAGAATTCACTAAATAATAATCAAGTCACTATTTTCCTCAAGTCTTATCAATTACGTTTTCTCTTTGTTTCTGAGGTATATTAAAAGCAAAATTTGTTAGCGCTAAGTTATTTTTTTGAATGTTTTGTGGTAAAAATATAATACGATCTCGATATTAACGTAGTATTTCTAATTTCGATAGACATGACATAATATAAGTACTCTGCACACAAATTACTAATAAGCTATTATGTAAATGTATCTTTATAATCATAAAACATTTGAAACAATGACAGGATGTCTAAGATATTCAAGAACGTACAAAATAATAGATAGTCCAAGAATTGACGTGTACATGCAATTAGTAAGAAGGACGTTAAGAAATGTGCTCGTTACGCATATTTAAAGAGGAATTCGAATGAATAATTATAAATGATTGCCATTATTTATAATTGCTCAACAACAAATAACAGCAAATTAAAAATCTAGCTTTTTAAATTTATAACTCTTCAATTCTTTATTATTTTCCATATCCATAATTGCGTTATCTCGATATGTTTATAATCACTACTTTACGCGACGATAACTTACAATATCAATGATACAAAACAGTATCAGTGAGATATGTGGTATATTTACCAGCTGGTAGAATCGGTGTAGTTCGACATCACCACCTATGAGAGGTACCACCGTCACACCTATGTTTAGCGTTAAGCAATTTTAACGTTTCATTGGAAGGGGTTGCCGGCTCACTCATATATATTACCGTCTCAGTTCTCGGAAGTAGCAACGCATCTATGATCGAATCCAGATAGAGACATTATTCTATATGAACTTGCTTGATATACATGGTTAGTACTTAGCAGCTATCATCAGGGGCGTATATATTCAGAGAACGATATCAGTTAACGATGTAACTGATATTTACTGTTATAACCTGTAAAATCAAGACATCGAATCTCCTAAATGTTCAAAATCGCGTTATGAATCACGAGCAGTAGTGTCGGCAACTTGAATCTACTCAAAAGCGGTAAATTGCCTGTGGCTGTTGCTAAGATCGTAGCCAATTTAATGCAGTTTCACCAAAATACATTTAGCAAATTCTTTTAGCAAACGTTGAAAGGTTCATAAAATGTTAAAAGGAAATAGAATTAGAGTAGGATTCATGTGAATCATACTTATTTTTTAAGCTATGTTCTCCTATCATATCATAAAAATGCCCTAAAAACATCCTGTAAAAAAACCAAGTCTCGCAACTCAGTTTTTCTACCGTAAAAAGTTGTGAAATCCATGTAATACCAAGTCGGTTATTTAGCTCCTACTTAAGGGGCCTTCTGTCTTAATTTATTACGTAAGTTATTATCATATCAATATTAAAAATCTTTTACATTTTAAATAAAT
>DWNE01009748.1:0-10731 GCA_018249875.1 Cecropterus toxeus
AGCTACTCTCTTTAGAATCTTTGTGTTCGTTGGTAAATTTGTTGAAACTTTGATTCGTATGAATAAACTTTTTCTCTAGAAATATAGTACGAGATCTTGCTACAGTCACGCTGTTAGAAGATCCCTTGGAGGGATAAGGTAGAATTCCTGTCATTCTTCCTACAGTAACTTTAATCCCCTCGTTATCTGTAAATACTCCGCCTTTTACTCCTGGAAGGCATTCTTCAGGACATGGACAAAGTGATGATATATCAGGAGATGTAACCCTTATTTTTACATAGCTGTGCTTAAATCTTATTTTTTTTTTATCACACCCACAACCTCGATCACAAGTTGTTGTCTTAATAATATCTTCAAATTGTTCAACAATTCCAGCTTTTGCACTTCTTTTTGATGCTTTAACTCCTACTTTTTTTGATTTTGTTTTTATTTTGCCTTTCTTTTCTGAAGGCGTGGGTTCCGGAGGAAGTCCTGCAAGTTTTCGGATTTTTTGGACTAATGATTTTTCAGATGGTGTACTACCTTCTGGCATAGGAAGTCCAGCTTCAGCTAAACCTTTCAGTATTTTTTCTTTTTGAGCAGGAGTCTTTCCTTTCAGAGGTGTAAGTATTCCTTCAGCTTTAGCTCTTTTAAGTATTTCTTTCTCGGATGGAGTTTTAGCCTCTGGAGGAATTCCATATTCCGTTTGAATCTTTCTAACCATTGATTTTTCTGATGGTGTTTTGCCTTCAGGTAAAGGAAGACCTGCTTCTGCCATTTTTTTGAGGATTTTTACTTTTTTTTCCGGTGGTTTCCCTTCTAAAGGTGTTAATATACCCGCAGCTTTTGCTTTCCGTAGTTTTTCTGATGGTATGGTAACTTTGGCTGGCGCGAAGGTCGTAGCTTTAACTTTAGCTATTAGATTCTTTTCTGAAGGTGTTCTACCTTCTGGTAGAGGCAAATTCAATTCGGCTTGACGGCGAAGAATTTTTTCCTTTTGTGATGGTGTTTTGCCTTCTAATGGTGATATAATACCAGCTGCTATTGCTTTGTCGTATTTCTCTTTTGACGAAGGTGTTTTCGGTTCGGGTGGCAAACCAACTTCCGCTCTAACTTTATCCATAATTTTCTTTTCTGACGCTGTCTTTGCTGCCGGCAAAGGTAATCCTTGCATTGCTAATCCCTTCAGAATTTTTTCTTTCTGTTCTGGCTTTTTCCCTTCTAGTGGCGTGAGTAATCCAGCTGCTTTTGCTTTGCGAATTTTTTCAGATGGAACTTTTATCTCAGATATCAGTCGAGCAGCGGGTTTGATTTTTGCTATGAGTGCCTTTTCAGATGCAGTGCGGCCTTCCGGCAAAGGCAATCCCATGTCAGCTTGTTGTTGTAGAATTTTCTGTTTTTGTGCTTGTGTTTTACCTTCTAGAGGGGTCACAATTCCCGCGGCAATAGCTTTATCGTATATTACTTTGTCAGAAGGACTCTTGGGTTCCGGTGGTAACCCAACTTCTGCCCTAACTTTATCTATAATTTTCTTCTCTGACGCAGTCTTCGCTTCCGGTAAAGGTATACCTTGCATTGCCAATCCTTTTAGAATTTTTTCTTTTTGTTCAGGCTTCTTTCCTTTTAGTGGTGTTAGTAGACCTGCTGCTTTGGCCTTGCGAATTTTTTCAGATGGAACTTTAACTTCAGCTACTGGTGGAGCAGCGGCTTTAATTTTGGCTATAAGTGCCTTTTCAGACGCAGTTCGTCCTTCCGGCAAAGGCAATCCCATGTCAGCTTGTTGTTGAAGAATTTTTTGTTTTTGTGCTTGTGTCTTGCCTTCTAACGGGGTCACAATTCCAGCGGCAATCGCTTTATCGTATTTTACTTTGTCAGAAAGACTCTTGGGTTCTGGTGGTAACCCAACTTCTGTCCTAACTTTATCCATAATTTTTTTCTCTGACGCAGTTTTTGCTTCTGGTAAAGGTATGCCTTGCATTGCCAATCCCTTAAGAATTTTTTCTTTTTCTTCAGGCTTCTTTCCTTCTAGTGGCGTAAGTAAGCCTGCTGCTTTTGCTTTGCGAATTTTTTCAGACGGTACCTTTGCTTCCGATCGCGGTCGAATTGTAGCTTTTACTTTTGCTACTAAAGCTTTTTCAGAAGCAGTTCGTCCTTCAGGTAAAGGCATACCCATTTCTGCTTGGCGTCGAAGAATATTTTCTTTTTCTGGTGTCGTTTTTCCTTCTAAAGGGATTATTACTCCAGCTGCTATAGCTTTGTCATATTTTTCTTTCATCGAGGGACTCTTAGGTTCTAATGGTAATCCTACTTCTGTTCTTACTTTATCCATTAGCTTTTTTTCAGAAGCTGTTTTAGCTGCTGGTAAAGGAACACCTTGTAAAGTTAATGCTTTTAAAATTTTCTCTTTTTCCATTTGTGTTTTTCCTTCTAATGGAGTAAGAAGTCCGGCAGCTTTAGCTCTTCGCAACTTTTCTGATGGAATTTTTAATATAGACGGTGGTTTTGCAGTACCTTGAACCTTGGCTATCAAAGCTTTTTCAGATGAGGTGCGTCCTTCAGGCAAGGGTAAACCTGTTTCGGCTTGACGTCTAAGAATGTTTTCTTTTTCTTGTGGTGTTTTTCCTTCTAGAGGAACAATGATTCCGTCGACTACTGCTTTGTCATATTTTTCTTTAGCCGATGCTGTTGAAGGTTCTGGTGGTAACCCGACATCTGCTCGAACTTTCTGCATTAATTTTTTTTCGGATGACGTTTTTGCTTTTGGAAGAGGTATTCCTTCCATTGCTAAGCCTCTTAATATTTTTTCTTTTTGTTCTGGGCTCTTACCTTCAAGTGGTGTCAAGAGCCCCTTAGTTTTTGCCTTTCGTACTTTATCTGGCACTTTTTTGATTGATATTTCCCGTTCCGATTCTGGAGTCAGAATTTTACAAATACATTCATCACTGGGACCTTTACCTTCTGTCATTACTTTAACAGTTTTTTTATCTAATTTTTCGATTTTTTCTGGCGTTAATGGTGGTTCTTTTGCTTCCTTTTGAATTTTTTTGATTAATGATTTCTCTGATTTAGTTCGTGCTTCTGGCAATGGAATTCCTGCTTCCAGAAGATTCTTTAAAATCTTTTCTTTTTGTGGAGTTGACTTACCTTCTAAAGGTGTTATAAGGCCTGCTTCTTGCGCTTTACGCATCTTCGCTCTTACTGACGAAGTTTTAGGCTCCGGAGGTAAACCAATATCGGCTCTCACTTTTTTTATTAAGTCTTTCTCTGATTGGGTTTTACCCTCTGGTAAAGGAATACCCGATTTAGCTAGCCCTTTTAAAATCTTTTCTTTTTGCCCTGGAGTTTTACCCTCTAAGGGAGTTAACAACCCAGCCGCTTTCGCTACTTTAAGTTTTTCGGATAGAATCATGGCTTTCGAAGGCTTAATAATCCCAGCTTTCACTTTACGTATTATAGATTTTTCTGAAATTGTTCTACCTTCAGGTAGTGGCACCCCTGCGTCCTGCATTTTTTTTAATATAATTTCTTTTTGAGCGGGAGTTTTTCCTTCCAAAGGAGTAATAATTCCAGCTGCCTGTGCTTTCGCCATTTTTTCTCTTTGAGATGGTGTTTTTGGTTCTGGAGGTAATCCAATTTCTTGTCTTACTTGTTGAATTAAATCTTTTTCTGACGGTGTTTTAGGCTCCGGTAGAGGAATTCCACTTTTAGCTAACCCCCTGATAATTTTTCTTTTTTGTTCTTTTGTTTTACCTTCTAAGGGAGTAAGAAGGCCTGCTGCCTTAGCTTCTTTTAGTTTTTCTGGAGCGGCTCTTAGTTTTTCAGAAGGGACCCTTCCTTCAACTGGTTTGGCGGCAGTTTTAACTTTTGCTATTAAAGCTTTCTCTGAAGAAGTTCGTCCTTCCGGGAGAGGTAATCCCATTTCAGCTTCTTGTTGTAGAATCTTTTCTTTTTGTGCAGCTGTTTTTCCTTCTAATGGAGTAATAATACCTGCGGCTATAGCTTTGTCATATTTCGCTTTTGCAGATGGACTTTTTGGTTCTGGAGGTAAGCCAACTTCGGCCCTAACTTTGTCCATAATTTTCTTCTCGGATGCGGTCTTTGCAACTGGCAAAGGAATGCCGAGCATTGCTAATTCTCTTATTATCTTTTCTTTTTGTTCTGGTTTCTTGCCTTTCAATGGTGTAATGAGACCTGCTGCTTTTGCTTTGCGTAATTTCTCAGAAGGTATTTTTACTTCAGATGGCGGTCGAGCAGCCGCCGCCTTAACTTTTGCTATAATTGCTTTTTCAGAAGAAGTGCGTCCCTCCGGGAGAGGTAATCCCAGGTCAGCTTGTTGTTGTAGAATCTTTTCTTTTTGCGCTTCTGTCTTACCTTCTAAAGGAGTAATAATTCCAGCAGCTATGGCCTTATCGTATTTTACTTTAGCAGATGAACTTTTGGGTTCCGGTGGTAAGCCAAGTTCGGCCCTAACTCTATCTATTATCCTTTTTTCCGACGCAGTTTTAGCAATTGGCAATGGTATACCTTGCATTGCCAATCCCTTTAATATCTTTTCCTTTTGTTCAGGTTTCTTGCCTTCTAATGGTGTAATGAGACCTGCTGCTTTTGCTTTGCGTAGTTTTTCAGAAGGGACTTTTACTTCGGTTGGCGGTCGAGCGGCCGCTGCCTTAACTTTTGCTATTATTGCTTTTTCTGAAGAAGTTCGTCCCTCCGGGAGCGGTAATCCCATATCAACTTGTTGTTGTAGAATCTTTTCTTTTTGTGTTGTTGTCTTACCTTCTAATGGAGTAATAATACCGGCGGCTATTGCTTTATCGTATTTAGCTTTAGCTGATGGACTTTTAGGTTCCGGTGGTAAGCCAACTTCGGCCCTAACTTTGTCCATAATTTTCTTCTCGGATGCGGTTTTTGCTTCTGGTAAAGGTATTCCGAGCGGAAGAGAGCCGTGTAGTGTAAGAGCGTAGATGTCGGAGGATACTTCATCATTAAAAAAATCTACACGTATTAGATTTCATTAGTGGAAGTACTAAATATGAACAGGCCATCAATGCTCGAGTAGCAAATACTAGCCAAAGATTCCACACTAATTATCATTCCAAAGCAGACAAAACCACAATACCAGATGACGAATCAACAAAACAATACACGGATTTAATCCTTACAATTTGTCACCAAGCCGGTTGATTTCCGTTCCCAGTGACAAAAACGGGGCTCTACATTTTTTGTAACTCCAGTTATATAAGCCCCTTACGATTAGTACCGTTTTGTTTTGGTCCCAAAGTTAACTGTCGCAGAATAGAACGTTAATCGCTTTCTTTGGAATATCTATTATTTGCGGTTACAGGTACTGCAAGTTTCAACACGTGCTGTGGTCTTGGGGGATGTATTTCTTTTTATGGTATGTTTATTGTTTATATCTCACGTAGATACTAATAAGAGATTGTTTTGTTTGTCAGTCACAATTCTAACAAAGTGATTATGAAAACGCTTAAATGATTAACTGGTCATTGCTACCCAAGGAGTTAGTTCTGTAAGTCAACAAGTGATGATACTGTTTTTGTTACATATCTTTCTATGCGCTGGGAAACATCGATTGCACTCCACTACCTTGCTCCAATCTGGAATTATGAATGATGTACAGTACCTTTAGTACCAGGCGACCAGTTTGACCAGGTGGTAGAATCAATGTATTTCGACGGGGGAAGTACAGCACTACACCTATTTCTAGCGTTAGGCATTTTTACGTTTTGGTGGAAGGGTGTGGACATCTTAGTCCTCAGTAGTAGCAATGCATCTGTAATTGACTTCATATAGAACCCCTATTCTGTATGAAATTGCTTACAGATGTCCATGGGCGTTAGTTACCACATACCATCAGGTGGAATGCATGATCGTTTCTGCTCGTCTGATTAAAAATATATATGGAAGTATTGAAACAAAATGTAGTCAATCTGATGGTAGCGACTAGTACCACTCATGAACTCACATCCGTTTTCAATCAAACAAGTTCGAAGTATTAACTAAGGTTGGCCACAAATGTATTGCTATTCATGACAACTAAGTTGGAACGCCTCGGATAAGGATGTCTATCTTACCACGCCCTTCAGACTAAAACACAACAGCCCTTAATATTTGTTATTAGACAAAAAAGGTGTAACACCACATCCCGGAGTCCAACCGCTAAGAGTTCTACAACCTTCGATATTTTTAACATTGTTTGTCAATTTTAATTATTATTTTCTTACTTCAATAAACAATTTCTATTCATAATTGAATACTACAATTTACTATCGAGTACGCTAATATAAACAAATTTCATTCATTTATAATAAAACTTTTCCAACGTTCGCCTAGGCCTAAACAATGCCTGACAACACCGTTAAGTACCCATTTATATGGATAGGCATATGTTACATAATAAAACTTATTGGCGACATTTTTACTAGCGGTCATCGAACCGTCCATTCACGAATATCACTTTGAACATTTTGAACTCTATGTGTAACTAAATTAAGCTGTAGTAAGAATAAATCAATTCATAATGCATATTAAATGTTTTCAGATTTATTTGAAAACGCTTACGTAACCGATATGGAACTGTTTTTATGTCGTTAACAAATTGTGCTCTTAGTATGACTTTATTATGTTACCACAGAACAATCAATGTTCATGTTTTCGCACATCATTGCAAAGTACAACTAAAAACGTACACGTGCAACGTACATTGCAACGTATGGGGAAAATATAGACAATCTTTGGTTCGCGGAAACGTAATGAACTTATGCTAAGGGCACTGTACCCTTAGTACGAGTTCATCTTGTTTCTTCAATACAATAATTGTTTACTTTTTTACCCATACATTCAAATGTACATTGCACGTTTTTGTCTTCGTTCTCGACCATACCTTGCAATGTACTTTGAAATGACGGGCTTTTTGCCCGTCATTTCATATTCCATGATTGTTTTGAGGAAACAAATGTACTAAGGGCACTGCTTCTTATCGCCGAATTAAGTTTTAGTTACAAACGGTGGACAAATATGTTTATATTTATACATATTCTTCACTTTACCGAGGCGACCTCGACCTCGACCGAGGAAGTTCTGAGCATTGATGGAAGGGGATAATTACCGGCTCTCTTTTATATGAGACGACCATCTTAGTCCTCGGGAGTAGCTACGCATCTGTAATTGAGTACAGATAGATTCTGATATTCTTTATGAAGTTGTTTATAAAAGTATATGGCCAGCAGTGGCAACCTACCATCAGGACTGCATACTCATGTGCAATCTCTTAAAAAACATGCAACTTTTTTTAACTTCAGAAAGTCTTGGAAGTTGAAAGTATGTATACCGAATATGAGACGGTTTGGTTTTGTATCTGCCAATTCGTTAATTTTTTTTACATAAACGGTTGGTTATATCTGATATATCAATATGACTGTACATGAATGAAAACGGTTTTCAGTTACGGTGTTATATCGGGACCATGTCTAATGCACATAAATCGAGGCGAGCTCCCTAAGTACTGAGTATCGGATTATCAGCCCCTAAATGTCGCACGGACAAACGATATCTCACTCGGAACGAGTTAATTCCAATCTTTTTAGGGTTCTTTAGGTGAATATAAGAGATTAGCTGGTATTACGGTATTTTAAGAAATATATAAATCTTAGCTTTGCTGGATAATTCGAGTATTTATACAATATTACCTGTTGGCAAAAAATATTTACCTATTTTTTAAATAACACAACTAACCATAGATGCCAATTAATAGAAATGTGTTATAAGTGTTATTATTTTGCTATCTTAGTCTTAAGGTACCTCTATTTCACGCTCTTACGACTGAAATATGAGATCTTTTTCATAGTGGATGTCGACATCATAGTATGAACCTTTTTTCCAAATGTCGTGATTCAAACTAAGGTATTTTCGGCTCTGGTATGTTTTGTCATAAATAAATATCTTTTCGCTTTTATATAAATACATTTAGTACACGTAATACAATAATTCGTGACTACTTTAAACACATTAAGCTCTATAGTCTGATTAATTCCTTAACCTTTATTCTGATTAATTCCTTCCAAGAAAAATAGCATATTTTCGAAGAGGTTACAATATCTCGCTTACGTCATATTTATTTCTGCTGCAGACTGGTAATAGAGACGAGGATGCCCGTACGTGTCACGCGTGGTAATATCGAGCCTTTTAACACCTGATTATATTATACCTATATGAACTAGGAAATAGTACGGTAATCGACCGTTTGTTTGTAAATTGCACAGGGTTTTAATACTAAAATGATTATAAATTGCCTTATGTGTCTGAAAGACTTCTGTTTTTTGCTACATGGGCTATGTGTACGACTTAAAACTTTATGAAAACACATGCTAATAAATTATCTTCACCACAAAAAAAAAATACTTTTATTTTTTTATTTTATCAACAGGATGTAAAATTAATAAACGGATGCATGGACATCATTAATTACTTATAATTATACATGGGGCATTATAGAGTATAAGGCTCGGACTAAGGTATAGTATAGTGTTCTATAGAGTGTAAGCCTATTGGTTTTCTGAGCTTAGATAAATAAGAATCCTATTAAGTGTTCAATAGAACTAATCCGCATAGTCCACCAATTCACTCTTGGCCATGGGTAGACTATTTATTGCCTAAAATCTTCTCAGTCTGAGAGGAAGTCCAGGACAACCAGCCATGAATTGGACCATAAGCGGCAGCGAACACTATATGTTTAGCTTTGAAAATTTCCCAAAAAAACGAAATTTCATTCTTTGGGAGAAAAGTAGAGTTACGTAAGACTTTTACTCACTAAAACTCCACGGTGGCCCCAATGTGCATATAGGGATTCTTTCAGAATCCTTTCAAGGGCAACATTATGTAAGTAAATGTACACATAGGTATAAAAATAGGGCTCTAAATTTACTACCTCAATAACAAATGCCGCATCATATTTTCTTAACAACGAGGTGTGTCAACAAGGCTTAATATGTGTTATCTTAAGCCTCACCGAGCTTATCATTGCCTCTTTAGTTTAGCGTCTCTAGTGTAGAGTTGACACTTGATTTGTCATACGATTGCGTATTTTGAATAGTTGTTAATGCTAATGTTGAAAAATATGTAGAGATTTGTAGTGAGGTAATTTTTAGTAGTACAAAAATTAATTGTCAATTAACATTTTCAAATACTTTTCGCAATTCACTTCAAGTCATTCTTGTAAGTTATCATGATAATTGTTTGCCTACTTAATTGCAAGCTTTTAAAGAGTGAATTTTAATTTAAGGACAATTAAATAGTGAAGGAAAATGAATTAACCGATCATGATGAAACTTTTACGAGAGCTCTATGGCCTTAAAAAATTATAAAATGTCAATTAATTCCATTTTTAGTGATTACAATCAATTTAGTTATATTTTAAAATTTCCTTTAAGTACATTTTATTTATGAAGAACCCAAAAATTAAAATGTCGTTCAACCACTTAACAAATAACTTAAACCAATAAATATCGGAGGCCCGTTATTCTATACTCGGGTACTACTATCTTGTATAACGACGTATTTAGGTACAGTCGGCGTAATAAATATACCGCCGGACACAGTACAGTCAGACTAATAAATTTATTGTAAAATTAAGACATATGAACGAGATCTAATCTCTCCCCAGAGATTTATGTTTCGAATAGATTTATTTTTTATAAAAAGGCATAGAACGTCGCCTCTATTAGAATACGGTGAGACTTGGAATATGTGTCATTTTTTCTTTTTCCAATGTTAGTCGGATCGCATTAGATTGTACAATTTGTTATGCGATTAATTTATTAGTGTTATATCGTTTTCTTGATATATTTCGTGATATATGTGGAATCGTTTCTTTTTTAAATTTTGGGGCGTATACTAATGTGGACGGGTTTTTATCAATTTTAACTGTATTATTCGATACTTTATTTAATACGTATGAGTAAAAGACGTGGTAATAGATTTGCGACGCATTTCGTTTGAGAGATAATTTTGAATTAGAATAAGGCTGACTGCACTAGAAAATAAGGAAATCAATTATATTCCATCACGGTAGATAGAACTTGGTATTTAATATATAAGTAAAATAGTAATAGTAATTAAAGTATATGTATATATATAATGTATTCGGTTTTAACACTTTAAATGTTTTTCCGTCTATTGACGGCCTTATATCTTATAATAACATCATACGATGAATGCCACTTCTTCATCATTATGGATTTTTTTAAATATATTTCTAGTTAAATTATTGAAATTATTAACAATTAAATATAAGAACTACACTTAACTACCAACAAAAACATTTAATACTAACATAGAATATAACTTTCTTTTTGTCATCTGCAATAAAATAAAAGGCTTTCTTTACATTAATTATTTTCTTTCATTACTTTATTTTCACATTCCATAAGACGGTAAGCAGTGTCTTCCTGTGCAACACCAAAACCCAATCCACTCCAAAACCAAGTGAGTGATGGATGTATGGAACCCTATACTAGAACACCAATATTGTTACCAAAAGAGTTCAACGCATGAACATTTCGATGTTAGTTTGTATAGAAGACACAAAAAGAAAAGAACGGTAACGCTAAACGCTTTCTACACCCATAGTCCTACAGGAGAATTTTCTCCTACGTCATGGGTGCCATGGACACACAAAGACGAATACACAAACATCCAGACCCAGAACAGAAATCTAAACTCATCATTCATATT
>DWNE01009749.1:0-10730 GCA_018249875.1 Cecropterus toxeus
ATTATTACAAGCACTTAGTTTCGAACAGCATTTGATTTCAACGACTATCTTAAGAGAAATCATAGTTTTGAATTGTCACAAAAAGGAAACATAATTTAAAACTATGTTGGTTTTATGTACATAAACAGTACATAGTACATACTCCTGAAGTCGGCGCTCAACATACATCCCTACATGACGACGACGAAACAATTTTCAACGAATACATGATGCTATTACGTAGGTACTAATATAATATCGCTAATTTAGCCTTGTAAATAAACATACACGAAAACATAAAATCAAAGAAAAACAAACGTTAATTCAACCTTTAATATATAAAATTTAACCAAAACCTAAGCCTAAGCTGTACCACTTTTATAAATTGTATTAAGGGTGAATAAAGGTTAGGTCTGATTTTTAAATGAACTAGGAGCACCCGCTCGCAGTTCGTTGCTTGCTTAGTTTTATGTTATCTTTTATATTCCCACTTAACCTAACCCATCCTATATAAAATGCTACAGCTCAATATAATTCTGAGTCATAACATTAGAATTAGGTACTTCTGCAACGTCAGGGTAAAGGAATTCATAGTTATTTTTTGTATCATATGCCTTGTTTAGGAACCGACTAATAATATGTAATTACCAAACAAACTCATATGGCTTAAGCAAGCTCTACACCCACATTATTAATACATCATGAGGGTTGAAAAGTTGAAGGTCAAATTTTTGTCATAATATTTCATCGTACATACCTATTTTTAGGCGCCATTTTTTTAAATTATATAGCCTATGACAATCTGCAAACGGAGACGATTCTAATAATACAGCCCAAACGGCTTGACGGATTATGACGTCACAATCCGTCAAGCCGTTTGGGCTGTAGCGTTTACCAAAGAAATAGACATATATACATATAAACAAACATACATACGTATGTAAAATCATTACTCTCCTTCTGACGTAGTCGGGTACCAATGTCCAAACCGGAACGCAATGTACATGTATTGAAGTAGGAATTTAAGACACAATTACAGTGAATTATGTTGCCCAATTGACGAAAAGTTGTTATTAATTATTATTAATTTAAATACTAAGAAGTATTTAAATTATTTTTTTATACTAATTTACGTAAAACAAAAGTAACGCGTACACTATATAAGAATCATTTGAGGATAATAATGTATTCGCTAAGCACCTCGAGAACTCAACTCGTTAGTTGACAAAATATTTAGAAGATCGATTTATAAATGGGTAGATTATTCATTTTCCAGAAAACTACTTACGTTCCTTTGTTTTGTGCTATTTTATGCTTTGGCTGGAGTATTGAAGATAAGGTAGGTGCTAAACTTTTAGTTAAAACAATTATTTTAGTGTTTTTCGTAATAATGTAAGTATTTTAATTTAATTTATAAGTCAACAAATCATTCGCAATGAACATCTTATACACATTACTTTAATGTTAAACGAATTGATAGGGTTTATTTATCCATCTGACTTATAAAAGCCACTGCTGAGTAAAGATTCTTTACTTTGCTAAATGGAGGCTTTGGTCAATTTTCACCGCGCTTGGCAAGCATGTTATACCTGTGTTAAATGGGAATGAGGCATAATAAGTGATTAAGATCTTAATTTAATTATCCAAATTGTGCACGGGTGGTGGTAGTCACAACTAGTAAATATTTTAATTTGTTATTTTTAATAACCATTTTAGTTATAAAAATGATGTTAGTATTTTACTCGACTGCATCACAAGTAGGGGGTTACGAGCATAATTATGAACAAATATTGTGTATGGAACGCGTGCCTCATAATATATTATAATACTTACTTTTCCCTTTCAGTTGAAATAGTTTTTTTTTTTTGTAATAAATTGTTTTCATGAATGTAATATTCTTTTTCTCTTTAAATTTATATACTTTTTTAAAAAGAATAAAGTTTTTTACGCTTAAAGAATATTGAATTCAACATTCCTAATTTATATTTAAAATTTTCAGGTCCAGGTTTATGTTCCGGCTTCAGTTGTTCTCTTAATCCGACAAACATCCGAAATGTGTTCCAAAGAAACTGGTGTCCCCGTTGATATGATGAAACAGATAATAACCGTTGGACCAATACCCGATGATGAAGACACTAAGAAGTATCTATACTGCGTTACATACAATAGTGGATATGTCGATGAAGACGGACATTTTGTTGTCGAAAAAATGGCCGGTTTACAACCTATAAACGGCACAATGGAAGACTTTTTAAACACAATTAAAAACTGTAACAAAATTACTTTGGCAAATCATTTTGATACAGTCAATGCGATGGAACATTGTGTACATAAAGATAACTTTTTTACCGTTTAAAATTTGTCCGGTAATTTAAATACCAACACCCGAATGGTTATGGCAGTGTAAATTAATAAATTATATATAACGTTTTCAACCCTAATAGCCACACTCTATTTTTTTCCTGTGTCGTGGATTCCACAGATAAACGAAAAAAACATACACCACATTGGACCTGTAACAAGAGATTATGCCGCTAGTAAAGGTGAAGTCGAAAAGGGCCTGAATTACTTCGAGAAAAGAATGGTAACGGCCTAGCCTTTTTCTTTTGCTCGAATTGGTGGGGGCACTGCCATGCCCCCAGATAATACGATTTGCCGAGAATCGACAACAAGGTACATAAAAGAGGATCGATTATCTCGTGGAAGTGCATTATGAAGGGGGCGAATTATATATAACCGGAATAGCATAAAATTGTTAGTAGATATTATTTTCATTTACTTATCATAATAAAATAAATTATTCTTTGATTAAAGGCGTTTTTTTCGAAACCACATTTTTCAAATTTGATGCAATTGTAACTTAAAAACAAATTAACTGATCGCTCTCATTTTTTTACTCATTTTGTATATATCTCCGCGTAGTGAACTACTAATTAAATTTAATCAAATATTAAATTGAAAATGTATATTTATTTGACTAAAAATTATCCGTTTTATTCTTCTTAAAGCTCTGTTCGGGAAATTTCGATTTTTTTATAATTATTCTTGTATCGTATGGGGAACTATTCTATTATAATAATTTTATTTAATTTTCAGCCACAGTTAAGGCCACAGTAACTGCAACTGTGGAGTAACTTTTTCCCTTTTGGATTTTTTTTTAATTAGAAATTTTAATCAATAATTTCTGTTCACAAACAATTATATGCGACAAAATAGCAAACATTTTATTTAGTAGTTTTTTATTGCTATTCCCATAATTCACTTTTTGTAGGTGCCAAGAATGCAGGCCACCTAATCATGTAACACCTGGAAGCAAACATCTAAACAGGGGTTTCTATCAGAAGTTAATCACAGATTTGTTATGCTTCTGGTAGTGGACCTCCCATGAACATCTGTAATCAACCCCTAAAAAGCTCAGTCTTATCTGAGGTCATAGATACGTTACTTGTAAGGATTAAGTTTGAACGCCTCGGAAGTGTGCCTTCTTAACCACACCTTTCAGAGCAGAACACAAGAACGTAATACACTGGATTCGTAAGACAGAAATAGGTGTGGCAGTGGTGCTTTTGGAATCGAACCACGAGTTCTACCACATTGGAGAATTGGTAAAATTGTGGTTCCATATTTCTGCTGCAGTTGTCGTCATACAGTTTGCTGTTTTCGTGCTGCATGTTGCCTGGAGTTTGGCCAGATTCTAATCGAGATGAATCATTATATAATCGTCGGCTAGACCTCACCCAGCAGGGATGTCACACGTAATTGATCCTTATCTACTGAAACATTATCATACAAAAATACACATTATATTAAAACTATGACTAGATATATTATACAAACGATAAAAAATAACAATATTACTAAGATTTCGCTGTCCATCTGTCCGTCACTAGACTTTAGCATGTGAATCTTGATAGCTAGACAGTTTATATTTTTACCGATGATATATTTATATTATTTGTTATGTTTATTTATTATATTATTTGTTCTTATAGCGGCAACAGAATTGCCGCTATAAGAACAAGTAAAACCGCGACGAGCGAGTGAGGTAGTTTCGATAACGTCTTAAATCTGCGAAGGCACGATCAGTAAACGACTCCGATTCCGCGAACCAACGTTCATCTGGTCTATTTCAATCTTTAAAACTAAAATCAACTCGCTTATATAATCATTTCACATTAAAACCAACGGCTGTGTGCACCGACAGCCCCACCCGATTTTACTATTAAGTTTAGAACTTAACAATATGTTATTTATTCGACGAATAAAAATTTATTTACTGTGTCGTCCTGGCGTTGCGTACAAGTCTTTCCCGAGGGCATGAAATGTTCGCGTTAAGCATTTATTCCTTGTTGCTGCAAATGTCAGTGATGAGCCTTAAAGAAATTTTATGTGCCATGAAATTTTCCTGCAAATTTTCTCAAAATTAAATAAAATATGCTCCACACTAACACAAGTAGTATCTTTTTTTTTGTATCGAGCAGCAACGCCGGGTTATCTGGGATTTTTACCGCACTAAAAACCCCCCGGTGGCCGTCCTCAGTGCTGTAGAACAGAACCGGAGTAACACAAGTAGTACCAAGCGAATGTTTCGAGGCACTTAAAAACGCCTTCTTAAAGTTAAACGCAAATTTGCAAATTCAAAACGATAAGGTACACAATTTATTTAAAAAAAAAGTACACCATACCAACTACGCAACTAAAGGTGAACTCTACACAGGTGTCATACATTCTGTCGCAGAGTACGGTGCGCCCTTATATTCAGACTAAATTGAATGCCGCGCAGCGTTTGGTCGCAATAAAAGTAGGTCGCAAGTACCAAACAATAACGCATGAAGCGCGGTTTTCTTTTCACGCGCTTTTCTTCTGGCGCGGTTTCCACTTAAACATAAACGCAGAGATCTACTTTAAGACTGTCATCTCCGCCAGAGTGCTGATTTTGAAATAGTCAAAATACTTCGGACAAAAGCTGGCTGGCGCCTCCAAAGACGCTGCCGTTAACAGTTCCGAGAGCATCGGGGCGTAAGCTAACGCGTTGTCAATCTGCTTGTTGAACTATGCTGCCTAGATTCAGAGTATGGCTGAAGAGAACAAGACGTGTCATCTACATACTGACCGGACATGGCTGCTTTGGTATCTGCACAGAATAGACAGCGAAGCAACAGGATTTTGCGCAGCACAAGCTTGAGCACTATCTAGCGTGGCAGTCCGAGCGGCGAATAGAACCGGACCTTTCCCTGGAGTCCATCGTTGCGGCAATAATCCGTCCTGGCAAGGCGTAAGACAGCTTGGTTGCCTTATGGCACGGCGTTATACTTGCGAAGGAGGACGCCGGAGGGCCAGAGAGCGCGCAGATACCGCGCAGAGAAGAAGGTGCCGCAGACGTAGATAACACTCTCTGTCGTGGTTTCCCTATATGGCGCGGTATCTTCTGCCTGTCTTAAAAAGAGGTCAAAAGGGAGGTTTTAAGGTTGCGGCCAGCAAGGATAGGAGCTCGAAACGTCCGGCCTGCGACTCCAAGAAGTACGACAGTTTGTGTGGCCGCATACTGTCGTTAGCACCCGAAGAGCTAGGTGACCGAATTTGCTCTTCCGGAGAGTGCTCACTAGGAGCAATGCGCTCAGAAAACTCCGGTTGCGTTCCATTGGAAATACCAGAACCCTCTATGTAGCACTGAAAAAGACCACCTGGGAAATTTAATGCGGTAAACATCCCACATAACCCAGTGTGTACTCTAAGTAACTGTGGTACTTTTTGAATTTTTGCCTCCCGTAAAATGAAAATAGGTTCGCTATGCAGTATTGCTAACTAAAATATAACCATAAAAATCTATTATTTATTCTTTATATTGAATATTATAATAAAGGTTTCAACATTGTTTTTACATAAATTATAATAAATGAGCGATAAATATTAAATAATAATCCAAAAAAAAATAAACCTCAAAGATAACAAATACTTAAATTGAAATGGTTATGTTATAAATTTATTAATTATCTATATAATAAACGTATAGCTTGAAATATAAACATTTATGTTGGTATGTATATCTGTACCAGAATTGAAAGTTGATAAGTGTCAACTTTCAATAACTTATAAATCTGTTTTTTTTTACAATACGTGTATTTATTTCTATAGCTACTATGATTAAAAATTAGTGGTGTGAAATGAATCTCTTCATATGGGTGATCGAAGTGCTCTCCTTGAAATGAAATGAAAGAAATATCTTTATTTTGTATAGGCCTACGGGGGCACTAACAAATTGTCATTGACAATTTTTTTTCTTACACTACCACCGGATCGGAAAATGACCTCAACTGAGAAGATCCGGCAAGAAACTCAGCTGGTTTGTCTTTTTTCTTTGTAATACTTTGTAATTGTTTAACCATCTTGTTTATTACATGGGCAATAAAAAGTACCTACCTTGTAAATCTACGAGGGATTTATGGATAAAATATATATGGGATGGCACTGTAGAAAAATATTTTTAATATTATAATTCAACTGGAAGCCATAAACGGCGCATGTTTATGAAAATCTAAACTTACAGCAATTTGGCCACGGAAAATATTTTTAAACTACTTGAGTTTGAATTACATACATATTGTTTTCAAAATTTCAAATTATTTTTAAATAGTGAAACAAGGCCTCGTTCATTGATTACAGCGCAAAAATTCAATAAAATTTAATTTACTTTTTAACTTTTACTTAATACTTTAACATTTTTGCACTGTAATCAATGTACGTACGCGCTCGTACATTTTTTTCCCACGGCCTAATTTGGTTTCCTCTATGTGAATGTAATTTATACCTACAGTTCTCTAGATGGCAAATACCTATTTAAATAAACTAAGCCGCACAAAACTATAGATAGGCTGCAAGTCACAAGGTGCATCCTAGCATAGTCATCAACATCGCTTTCTTGTGGGGTGTGGAAAGTTGTCATTACACGTGCTTGTATTCTTCATCGTTCAGCAGGAGTATCAGAAATTCGTTTTTACTGCGAATTACATCTATACAATCAAGAAGATTTGACTAGCAGTACCTACTATTTAAAACTGCAGTCCTTTAATACAGCATGCTATTCCTGTGTAAAACAACTGAGTCTACACGCAAACAATAAAAATTATATAAGTTGTTATATAAGTATAATTACTTATTAATCAATTCATTACAAAAATGCATCTTTGGGTGACCTCAGTCAAAAAAATGCTACTGAAAATGCATGCTACTGCATGTTTACTAGGTACTTCCAATTTCATCTAAAATTGACTACAATATGGCGCTCTTGGTATAACTTATATGCATTTTTATGCGCAAAACTAAAACCGTCTAAATTATGCAGCTTTCAATATTTACATATATATTTAAATGCCAATTTGAGACATCATTACAGTAAATTATTTTCTCTAAGCAATAATTATACTTAATTATACCTTTTCGTCATCTTAGTATTCAAATAAAATATTTGTTAAGAATATAAGTAAAACAAAAATGAAAAATGCATAAACTATATAAGGATTATTTAAGGATAATATTGTATTCACTAAGAACTTCACAAACTATTAACACTTTTTAATTGATAAAATATTTAAAGGGTCGATTTAAAAATGGGTGCTTATCTAAATTTCCACAAAGTTGTTCATGTTACTTTAATTTGTACTATTTTATGCTTTGGCTGGAGTATTCAAGATAAGGTAAGTTCTAAACTTTCTATTGTTCCCTGGATAGGATAGTTAAAACGATTATTATAGTATATTTCGTAATAATATGAGAATGTTTGGTTAAATACTTGGTGTGCTTATTTTATTTTATAGCTAAGAAAAGCATTTCCAATTAATTTTATTGACTAAACATTTTATTTGTACTGTCATTTAGTGCATTGAAAATATCTTACACACTTAAGAGTAATGTTAACGGAATTGATTCCGTTCTTCTATCTACCAGCTGTTTGAAGGCTTTTATGTAAGGATCCTAAAGGTTTAGGCCAATAGTCACCGCGCTTGGTAGCCATGTTATATATGGATATTAGGCATGATATATCGTTAAAATCTTGATTTAATTTTCCAAATTATTGACGGTTTTCGTAATAAGTAAATATTTTAAAAACCATTCTTCTTACAAAAATGTTTTTTCACCCGACCCGATGTCAGAAGGAGGTTAATGTTTGACGAATGTATCTTGTATACTCCACACGCAGCACGTATATGTCGTATATGCGACTTGTAAAGCCTATTTTTTGCAATATTAAAATATTTAAAAAAATGATATCATTCATGGAAACAATCTTTATCACAAAACTACTCATTTGTTTGTGAATAAAATTAACATACAAATCAACATGTTTGGTAAAACTTCTTAAAAAAACAATTCGAACGTTAAAGAGCACAAAATATTGAAAGTAGGTCATCTTAAGAACCAGGCCATCTTAGGCGTAAGAACCTTATTTTAATTTCTATTCTTAAATATTTCATGATTGCAATACTTATTTTTTCCGTTAAGTAAAAGTAATCGTTGGTTCTTTTTTGTTACAATTTGTTTAATAAGAATAGAGATTTTTTAAGCCTAACATAATTTGATGACATAATTTATATTCAAAAAAATTCCAGATCCATGTTCAAGTTCCGCCTGCAGTTGCTCTTCTATTTCGGAAAACATCCGAAGTATGTTCCAAAGAAACTGGTGTCCCCGTTGATATGATGAAACAGATAATAACCGTTGGACCAATACCCGATGATGAAGTCACCAAGAAGTATTTGTACTGCGTCTCCTACAAGAGCGGATATACCGACATAGACGGACATTTTATTGTACAAGAAATGGCCAATTTACAACCCATGAACGGAACAAAGGAGGACTTTTTAAACACAATCAAAAACTGTAACAAAATCACTTTGAAAAATGCCCTCGACACTGTTCACGGGATGGCACATTGTGTACATAAAGATAACTTTTTTACCATTTAAAATTTGTTCAGTTCTTTACATAGCGAATAATTATAATAGTCTGAATAAATAAAGTATTAAAAACGCTTTTTATTCTCTAAGATTTTACTAAACGTCGTGTATTCCGCAGACAAATACAAAAATGTATAACAACACTAAGAAACAAAACAGAAATTGATATTTATCATAAGAATACCTGCCTGGATGGGGATCGAATCTGGAACTCATTGTATGTATCGTCAGAATCAGAATTAGTCCAATACACCACTTATACATGAGGCGACCATCTTAGTCCTCAGGAGTAGCAACGCATCTGTGATCGACTTCAGATAGAATCTCCGTTCTATATGAAGTTGCTTACAGATGTCCATGGGCGGCAGTAACCACTTAACGTTCGGTGGTACGCTCGTTAGCTTCTTCAATTATTATAGTAAAGCGCATCAGACCACAGTACTTTGATGCAGCATCAACTTATTATAAGAACATCTAACCTTATAGACAAAGTGTAAAACTCGTTAATACATTTATTAAAGAACTCATGTTTAGATGACCTAAGTATTTACATTTATTATATTTTAACACGTTGAGGTAAGAAAAGTAAAACACAAATTTTATTGCAAAGCTATACATATGTATACAAAATTAATGATAATAATAATTATGAGTAAAACGTACCGTCTACAATGGCCGTGTGAGGCATGGTTCCCAAAACACTGGCGGCACAAAGATTAAGTCTCGTCGTTCAGCAAGGTAATGCTGTACGGCGAGACTTGATCTTGCAAAGTAGCTTTTTGGTCTCCGGAAGCTTGTACAAGTCTGGCAGACTATATGACATAGATTTTTTCATGTCAGATGACCATGGACCCATAGTCTCTATTGCGAGCGCCGCAAATAAATAATTGTCCAACAATTTACTATTTTTACGGCGCTTCAGATTCTGAGCATGGTTAGTTGCGGCACCAGCTCTCACGGAGGTATAAGAAGTGTGAGGCAGTGCCAACGTGTCGTCGCAGGTCGCGTCCTATATCAGAAGTCATCCGAGACTCCATGGTACTAAAGTGATACCATCGGGTCTTCTGCTATCATCCCTAAAAAAACATGTTTTCTACACTCATAGCCCCACACTACGATTTTCTCCTGTTTCGTGGGTGCCATGTACACATAAAGACGAATACACAAACACCCAGACCCAGAACAGAAATCTAAACTCATCATTTTGGCCGGAAATCGAACCCGGGACCCACTGTGACGGCTCTGACGGCTCTGACCGGTATGGTTACCACTCCGCCACGCGGGTCGTCTAAAAGTAAAAAGATGACCTAAGTAAGAACTTAAATTCTATATGGAGTTTCGAATATTCATAGGCAGTGACTTTTTTCCATCATACTGTCTATGTTCACGAGCTACTTTTAACTTCATTAAAGAGTAATTATCACATGGCACTTATGGTACCATTTATTTAACACATTTAAATGCGCAAGACTATGACATTATGCAGTGATCCATCATTATTTGTTTATTTTAGTGCCAATTTGAGACATAATTAAAGTAAATTGTTTTATCTAAGCAACTAGCTTTGCCGCGCGGTTTCATTCAACACAAAAATATTTTTTCAATTCGAACTAACTTCTAAGATTAGCGCGTTCAACCAAACAAACGAACTCTTCAGTTCTATTACATTATATATAACTAAAAGCAGAAATATTACCCAATTTTGTCTTAATTATACTTTTTCGTCATCTTAGTATTCTAATTAAATGTTTATTAAAGTTAAACAAATTACAAACGCATAAACTATATAAGGATTGT
>DWNE01009750.1:0-10730 GCA_018249875.1 Cecropterus toxeus
GCTACTTTAGCGGACATGTCTTCGTCCGCACGCGCGCTGGTCTCCAAATGTTTTGGTAGTCTTAGTGGAGCAACTTCTGCAAAAGTCTCTTTCGCCTCATCCTTGACAGTCTCTTCTGGTGCGGCTTTTAATTTCTGAGAATTTTTTTTCGTGTAAGTAAATTTTATTTAAGACACATTACTTTTTGTTGATTTAAATATTTTTTTATTTATGTAGAATGCAAATGTAGCATTCAAAAGTATATCATGACAATGAATTCTTTTGTAAGCATTTCAATTTGCAGCTATAGAAATCTAATTGATACTATAAATCAAACTCTGTGATCAACTTTAATTATGATAATTATGATTGGATCAGATCTGGCTCTCGATTTAGACATTCCTATAGGAACCTGGAAAAAATTAGATATTTTCGTCCTAATTTTTTCCCAATAAACCTAACACTGAATGACAATGCGCACCTTAAGCCCAGAAAGCTATGGGTCTAGAACAGGGTTTGGCAAGTAGTTGTAAAAAAATTACACTTAGTACCGACTTGAGACAAGTTTAAAGATAGATAGAAATTTAATTATGGATTCCCCATGAAATCTACATAATTTTTCACATCTGTATCTCTCTCTCTAATTCGAACAGTAAAAAAAGGGTGTGCAAAGTATTCGGCTGCTCCCTAAATGTGCCATGCCTGGAACAGCCGCTTTTCAAGTTTATTATTCAAGTAGGTATATTAGACAATATTTGAAAGTCAGAGGTTCGACCTTCTGCTTTCCGGATATGGACCACGGTCCGCCTATTGCCGACCGCTGGTCTAGAGTATGTACCAATATGACTTATATTAGAAGTACTAAGCAACATATTAACGCATAAAAAGGACATGTATAACCTAATTACATAAGGAAGATTTTAGGACAAAGAAGAACAAAAACTACATACCTCCACACAGTCGACGACCTTATCGTGGAACGCCGTCGCCAGCTCCATGAACTTGAAGCGAACCGCGAGCGTCTCCTGCTCGGGCGCGCCCTCCGCGAAGTTCTGGCCGGCCCACGTCCACGCGCGGTCTGTGTTCTTCATCGGCAGTAGGACGAGATTCTTGAACAGCAGCATGTTCAACACCGCTTTGTGCACCTGACATATTGATTTACTTATGTAATACTTAAATACTTAATCTTCCATGAAATATATGAAAACGAAAATGCAGTACAGTCAAGTTAGGTAACTTCGAATTTCCGTGTAACTTTTAATTAAACAGGTTTCATAATTCTAAAATTAAAAATTTCGGTATAAAAAGATAGTGAATATTAAACAAAACATATAATAAGGTTATTTCATTCTTTTATACAAAAAAAAAATCGGAGAAATTCATTCAAAGATACCTTAGTAACTTGATCTAAATGGTAAGTGATTATAAATATTCATGGACATCTGTGATCCACCACTTAAAAGCGTAATTTCTGTACTGCTCATACTTGTTCCAGACTTTAGCACCACCAGAACAACATACATAGTAAATACACACTATAATAATGACCTAATGATATGATATTATGGCGTTCATTAAATAAAGTCGCAATAAACTGCCTTATTCTCAGGACTTTACGAGTTAATTAATCAAGATCGAATATTTAATCTGGAATTGAACATCACTATAAGATCTAACGCCTATATGTGTTACTTGTCTATTGATTTTAAATAATTTGTATAAAAAACATAAATCCATGTACATTTGTATATATCCATACCTGTTCACGTCGCAGCAACAACCTGTACGTATTGCGACCTGGATGATACAACAATTTCATTTCGCCGATACCGCGCTCTTTCCACTCGCGAGTGTTCTCATCATACCGGTATAACTTGCAACGTTCACCAAACAGCTTTTCCTAAAAATATTTCATTAATTTAATAAAAGTTACATTGTTAAAAATAGTAAAACAAAAACCCGACTGCGTAAAACACTTTTTTTCGTTTATAACTTCGATCACTTAAAAGAACGTTTATAATGATAAATGTAATTTAACTTCTTATATAATTTTTCAACAAAATCGTCAAGTTAAAGTACTATAATATATTATATTTTTAGAATGATCTATTTACTAGCTTTTATTGGATACTCATATTGTCGCGATAGTGAAAAAGTCGTCCCTCCCCCTAACCTATTTCAAGCAGCACACTGAGACGATTCTAATGGTGTGACATATGACATCATACGTCACAATCCGTCATGCCGTTTGAGCTGTAGCGCGTGCCAAAGTAATGGACATAGTACAAACAAACATGCATAAATACCCTTGAAAAACATTACCCTCCTTCTGAAGTAATGACATATGAACTACTAGAAATGTAATGTGTATGAACTAGGTATTCGCGTGTACATTATAAGTTAGTAATAGATACCTCATCTTCTTCACCGGTAGTTACAATAACTTTGTCAGGCAGAGGTACAATTGGCTCATAGTGCGGGTCATACTCCTCATCGGCGGCAGTGTTGGATACGTCCGCAGCACCCGAATCATTTTTAGATTGATTACTGGCCTCTTTGTTTTTGCCCCCAAACAACTGCTGTCCGGCGCCCTCCCACTGAAAATCTGCTTTCTCTGTAAAAGACGTTGTTTTTATTTTCTACACTTAGAATAAAGTTTCTGAATGTGTACATCAGGGATGTTATGGAGCTCCGTATCCGTAACCAAAACTATCGGATATACGAAATAATATAATAATACCCACAACCCTATCTTATAAAAATGTTTCAGATAAATTTGGATATGTTTAGAGACATGTTATATTTAGTGTTAGTAAATACTTAAAATTGATTAGATAGCTATAATAATATCTAATATGACTGAATAGCAAATGATGGCATAGAAATAAAACCAAATTATTACCCTTTGTATTTTACATTTAAAATTCCTTAAAAATATAACATCCGTAACTGTAACTATCCAAACGGGTATTCCGAAATAATTACATATCCATAACTGTAACGGAAACTGGTATAATTTTATTGCTATATCTATATCCAGATCCGCAATTTTATATCCATAACATCGCTGCCTAGAATAATATTTCTGTATGCGTACATCAAACGAATGTAACATATACTTACTTTCGATATTAAACCCAGGACCACTAGTTGATAATGCTTCAAATGTTAAACTATTATCCAGTTTGAAAGGTGCATCTTTTTTCTCTGTAGGTTTCACTTCTTCTTTTTTAGAACAACTGTCCTCTACAGTATTAATATTAGTCACAGATTGTTGATTATCATTTACTTTAGTACCAAAAATGTTTGAGGTGTTATTAGGAACATTTTGGAAAACTGAGCTTTGTGTTGTAGGTTGACTGCTTGCAGTTCCACTGAAACCAAAGTTTTTCATCGCAGCTGGTCCAAATATACTTCCTTGTGAAGCACTACTAAATAAGTTAATAGGTTTTTGGTCATCTGTTCCAAAGATAGACTTAACTTGTCTTTGCTCATCTGTTCCAAAGACAGATTTAGCTGAGTTTTGGTCACCTGCTCCAAAAATCGACATAACTGGTTTTTGGTCATCTGTTCCAAAGATAGACTTTGCTGACTTTTGGTCGTCTGTTCCAAAGATTGACTTAACTGGTTTTTGGTCATCTGCACCAAAGATAGTCTTAGCTGGTTTTTCAACATCTGTTCCAAAAATAGACTTGACTGGTTTTTGTTCAGCTGTTCCAAAGATGGACCCAACTGGCTTTTGCTCAGTTGTTCCAAATATAGATTTCATTCCAGATGCCGTGCTTGTTTCTATTTTATTTTGATTGGAACTAAATAATGGTTTGTTAATTGAAATACCTAAATTGTTATTGCCAAATACTGACTTATTTTCCGTATTTTTTGGGTCAGGTTTTGAATCTGCTTCATCTTTACCATCTTTAGAGGTGCCTAAACCAAATTTAGGGGGCATTAATATAGAACTCTTTGCTGTTGTAAAAGAATTCGTATCGCTTTTAGATTTTTCAGTAAATGTATTTTCTTTATTGGTTACATCATTGTCGTCTCCACTATCTGTAGCACTCGTGTGAGATGATGAATCAGTAACAGACACGGCTGCTCCTAACGGCGTTCGGAATATTGATACATCCGCAGTTTTTTCAAAGCTATTAGGAGTACCATATATGGAATTTGTTGGACTTTGAACATTGGATACTAATGTTCTTACAGGCGTCGAAAGACCAAAGCCCACTTTCTGCTGTGCTTTATTTGGTTTCGCCGATTGTTCGGACTTCAATTCACCATCCTCATCTTTACAACCACGGCATCCTTGACATGGGTCTTTTGTCTTATATGTATAGAAATTTTCTGGTAACATGAGTTCTTTAGCTTTTTGTTTTTCTTCTTCAGTAGCTTGTATTTCGTTGACAAATACAACATCATCCGATCCTGATTCTTTAGTATTTTCTGTTTGTTTCTGTAATGTAAATCAAAGTTTTAATGTCCTTTAACAAGAATACACATGTATTATTTAGAAGAAAAATAAAGAACGAACGATACTGGATAAGATTTAAATGAATATACTTATGAAACTACATTTTTGTTAATAATTAAACTTAGCCTACCATATCTATAGTAAGCAGTATGTTGACAAATTATAGTTTAAAATGTTAGTAAGAAACGATGATTTGTAATATAAATAATTTGATATAATAAATATAACGATTAAAATACCTTTTCTTCAAGAGCTTTCTTCTGATTGTCCGTGGATTTATTTGCAACACTTAATTTTTGACTGCTTACAATTTCTGTTATGTTAGTATTTGCATTATCTTTTGGCTTTATTCCCATAAAATCAAAGTTTTTAATTTCCGTCCAATTTAATTGGGGTGTCGGTAGTAGAGCTGGTTTAGCCGGTTTACTTTCGTCAGTCTTTTTTAAACAAAAATTGATCGGGCCATCATTTGTAGTCGGTTGTTTAGTGATAGCAAAGACACTTGTCGTAGCTTTTTGTTCGCCGAAAGAAACAACGATCGCAGTTTGGTTTGCAGGAATCCCAAAATTGAATTTCTGAGTGCTTGGTGTTTCGAACAAATTGGTAACTTGATTCTTTGCTTTCGTATCAGCATTCATAATGCCGAAGTTGTATTTGATTGTTTTTGTTGTAGCATCCGGATTTTTAGGATTACTGCAGGCACTGCAAACTTCCGTTTTCTCATCATTTGAAACATAGCATTGACTACATTCCCAAGATCCCTTTTTAGGCTTAAATTGATCTCCCCAACTTGAAGCTACAGGCACAGTTGAATCTTTTTTGGTAGCCAGGCTGCTTTGTGTTTGTCCAGGAATTCCAAACATCATTGGTGGATTTTTAGATGTAAATTTAGAATCACTTGTTGATGTAGATGGATCTTTTGGACTATTGCAGGCACTACATACTACTTTACCTGGTTCATTACGTACCATACATGATTTACATTCCCACGTGCCTGGTTTTGGCTTGAACTTATCTCCAAAACCAAAACTGGATACAGGTATAGTACTTTTGGTAACATTACTGCTTCCCTTAGGTTTTGGTTGTTCGCAACAAGCACAGTGCTCAAAGTTCTCAAGATTATTTGTGTAACATGCTTCGCAATGCCAAGATCCAGGTTTTGGTTTAAATTTATCTCCAAAACCACTTTGCGTAACCTTCGCTGCATTTTGTTCCTCCTTAATGGTTTTGGACTCATCCTTAATTTTAGATTGAGCAGATTTGACAGCAGAAATGAAGTTATCGCAAGCTTGTACAGTTTTGAAACGTAAACAAAACGTTTCCGCCACTAATTCACCATCAGAAAAATCTTTAGCACACCATGTAACGGCTTTGTCCACGTTGGGCATTTTTTGGAAAACCATCTCTTTGGTTACAGAATGATTGCAGCATACTTTCATTATCTGTTCTCTCCGCATCAATAATCTCAACTTTTGGACATTATCTTTGTGTACAAGTAATTTGATATTTCCAAGGCCACGCTCTTTCCATTCTTTACCTGTAGCATCGAACCGTAAGAGTTTCGCTCTATGCTCAAATAATATTACTTCATCCTCTTCTCCTGTCTTTTGATTAATCAATGCCGGTAACGGAATCACGGGTTTAAATTCTACCGTTGGCTCAAACTCTTCAACAACATCGGAAGTATTTAGCTTATTTGGTTCAGTTTTAGCAGGCTCGGTGTTTGCTTTTTGATTGGACGGCGCATTCAATAAATTAGCAAATACAGAGCTTGAAATAAATGGGGAGGTGGCAGCAGTTCTGAATGTTAATCCACTAAATATGTTACTTTTACTAGACGTAATTTCGACTGTCTTTTGTGCGGAATTATTACTTTCAGATACAGGTTTGAAAGAAGGTGTACTACTGAAGGTAAAACCGCCCATTACAGCCTTATTGGTATCAGCAGTAATACTTTTGTTTGGCGTCGTTGTTACATTGGGTGTTGATTTTATTTCTTTTGGTTCTTCATTTGCTTTTACAATACTATCATTTTGCTTGCTAAGATTCTTTGAAGCATCAACACGAGCATTTTCAAAAACATCATAAAACTGTTTAGCTATATCTGGCGTTTTAAATCTGATACAGAATTTTTCCAAAATTACTGTTTCTTCAGCAAAATCATTTGCAACCCAGAAGTAAGCTTTAGTTTCGTTTTTCATTGGCAGAATCTCCATTTCGGCCGAAATAATGTGGTTCGCACAAATTTTATGGATCTGTTCTCTTCTCATAAGAACCCTCACTTTGCCTGTTACCTTATGCTTCAGTAATTTCATCTCTCCGAGTCCCCTCTCTTTCCATTGCTTATCACTGAATCGGAATAATTTTGCCCTGGAACTAAATATTACTGTTTCATCTTCTTCACCAGTAGTTATTTTTACTTCAGCAGGGAGAGGTATAATTGGTTTGAAGTCAGGGCAAGGATCATAGTTCTCAATTGAAGTATTACTCTTTTCAGACAGAGTTCTAGATTTATTTAAACTGTTATTTGGTGATGGTCCTGTGAAATTTCCATCAACAACTGTTTTGGAAACTTCAGATTGGTTCATTATGGAGGAATGATTCCAACTAGGAAAACTTGCGACAGTCGTTGTCGCTGTGGGTGCAACTGCAGCTTTATTTCCAGCACTAGCAAAACTGAATACTGGAGAAGCTGTCACAGTCTTTGACTCATTTGATGAAGGCATTGGTATTTGGTAGTTATGTGGACTACCCTTAATATGCTTTGGTGGAATTGTGACACTAAGTATTGGAGCAGGAGCAGACGTGCACGCAGGTAGTGGATCTGAAGAGGTAATAACCACATTCACTGGTAATCGCGAAGTATCTTTAATCTCTGCTGTTGGTACAGTTTTAGATTTTGGAACTGTCACCTTGGTAGGAGCTGAAGTAACTACTGGGACAGAAATTGAAGACACAGTAGGTACAGGTACTGTTGGCACGGCAGGAACAGCTGGCACAGCAGGTACAGTTGGCATTGTTCCTCCAACAAGATGAGAAACGTCTAGGTACATTTGATCTGGTGTGGTATACACACCAGGATAGTTAGCTTGAGGTCTGGTAGGGTCGAATATTTGGGGCGCTCCAGGAACTGCTGATACTTGAGGAAACTGAGAATATTGGTTGTATAAATTATAGAAATTTTGTCCATATAATTGATAAGGGTTTGTTGCAACTGGAAACGGTGGTACAAGGCGTTGAGCAAATTGTGGCATGACATGAGAAGGTCCAAAAGGTAATTGTGCTCCAAATCCAGTTACATTGTCATTTGCCCGATATTCATCATCTATATTATATAGGTCACTTTCATCTATTGTCTGTTCTGAAGATGCCTTTTTTAATTTGGTAACTTCCTTTTTTAATTCAGCTATCTGCTTTTTCAAATCGCCGACATCTTTACATTCATTTTTACATTCTTCAATTTGATCCTTTACCTGATCTACAGAAATCTTCAAAAGCTTGAATTGTTCAGTAGTATTTTGAATGTTAGAGTTGATGGTACTAATTATTTGATTGCCCAATTTACGATTCTCGTCAAACCATTCTTTTGTCTGTTCCATGAAGTCATTGATAGTTGTGTCTTTCTTTTGTAAAACTTTAATTTGTTTTTCTATTCTTTCTAACATTTGATGATCAATTACACTATTTTCGAGTATTTGCGTATCTACAGCTGTACGGTAATTGGTCGTGTTTGCAGTAGATACATGTTTTTTGGGTGGTTTAGGAGTAGAACTTTTATTTTGTCTATGATAGAAATTTGAATTCGTCCTTAGAGATATAAATTCATTTCCACCTGACGATTCATTTTCATCAGACGAATACTCATTTAATGCAGAATTTGATATATCTGGATCCACTTTATTCATGCAACATTCAATATCTTCAATCAGTTCTTGAATATTTAAGTACAATGGACTGTCTTTGTATGATATATCTGTTTCTTTAAGTTTCTCTAAAGCTTTGTATGCATAATTTTTGGCTTTGTTCAATAAGGTGACATATTTCATTTCAGAATCTACATCTTTGGAGATTTTCTTTTCATCAAATGCTATTTTCTTGTATGTTTCACTCAGATAATAGCAAGCATTTGGTGATCTTAAGCTTGACAGCAACTCTATTGCTTTCTCATATTCACCGTCATTAAGATGACCAGTGGCTACATAGATCTTGCATTCTTCTATTAATGCATTTAATTCTTTTACTTCCAAGTCCTTGTAAGTATAATCAAATAGTCTCCTTTCAGGCATTTTTAATATAACTTTACTTTTCACTTTTTCCAGAAGGTTAATAGCTGAGGAGTAGTATAAGCGAGCTCTAATTTCCAAACTATTCTTTACATCCACTATATTACATTGTTTTGCTTGATCACTAAATATGCCACCGAGAGTACAAAGCAGCTTTGGGTCAAGACCATGATTATCAATGCACCTTATTACTTCAATACCACTGCTCAAAGTGGAATGTATACCTGTTAAATCAGCGCCTAATTCTTTTTGACTATATTTATATGCACAATCCCACCATTTCATTTGTGCAAGGGAACACATCAAATCCATAATGTTCGCGGGAAGTACATTGGGCTTACCAGCATTATGTATGGTCATTTTATTGCTTTTGTTTTGGGTTGTTAATGTAGCACAATAAAGGAATGCTAGTATATCAAGTTTATTTAGACTTTCAACTCCATAATTGCTTGAAGTTGAAATTAACATGTCAAATATGGTGCATTTGAACTTGGCAAAATTCTTGTAATTGTTTAATATCCATACAAAATGGTGTAGGGAGTTTGGATATTCTCTTTGGGCATTTTCATCATAAGCTTCAACTTCATGTCTTCGTGGCAATCTGAGGGCTGGAGGGTTAAATGTATTTGACATAAAGTGTGATAATTTATTTTTTGCCAACTGATCTCTTCCGGGGAATACTATTTCATAAATTTTGTCTCTCCAGTGAGCACCAGCACAAAATTGTGAAATGTGGTCTAAAAACACTTGGCTATTTTCTTGCATATTTGATAGTAAATAATGACCAGATTGGGAGCATCTGTATGAGCCCCCTACGTACCATCGGTGTACTGCATTCTGCTGCTTTTTAGGAGCATGCATCAACCAATTTACCTTAGGATCTAATGGTACTATTTGCCAAGCAATTAACATTAATGGACCTGCAAATTTTGTTGCATCACGCCAACTTAACTGATTTTTCTTTGCTTTTTTTAACAAATAAGTAGCTGTGTGAAATGCAAGCTGTCCTTTATGATGTTGTACTAAGCTTGAATGAAATTCTCCAAATCCAGGTGGGGGTCCAATTTTAGTCACACTTTCTAGTGCCTGATCATAGGCGCATAAAAGGTCATTTGACTCAACTAAACTTTTTGAAGATCCATTGGGTACTTCAGTTAAACTTAAAACACAAATTCGTTCTTTGACTGTTAATAAGAGCAACTGATACAGCCAGTCGTTGGTGTTGAGGGAATTGTGTTTAAGTATTTCAGAAAGTGTGTCATACCATGTATAATTATTCAGAAAAATTTGTTCATCAAATTCTATATTGCAGCTATGATCGAATGCTTCCCTAATTTGATTGGAAAGTAAGTAATGTTTTAGGAGCCGTGTGTGAAGTATCGCATCCTTAGGCCTCACTGCAAGTTCAGCTTTTAAAAATTTAACTAAAGTTTCAGAGTCAGGATTGGTTGTAGTAAGAAGACGTTCACGCAGTTTGAATGTTATTGGATGCCTTGGAAATGTGGCTTCTGCTTTTTCACACCAGTACTTGGAACGTCCGGGGTCTATTTCAACTTCATCATCAGCGAGAAGCTCGCATACTGAAATTGATACGAGGTTAAACTTTCATTATTTATATTGAAAGGATATTATTGAATAAGACCATAATTTACAGAATATATCTACATAATAAAAAGATCTATTTTTTATGTTTTATTGTTTATATTTAGTAGAAAAATAAACAATGTCTTCTTTTTTTGAAGTTATACTTCTTCAGGTGCATTATAAAAAATGATGAGAGTGAAATTATAAGATTCGTCAGACAAAAGTTACAGTATGAAATTGCAGTGGTTGTAAATTACCTCCTATTTATACAGACTCCAGAGTACACTGAAACACACTGTTTCAAAATTAAGTACACCGTCATCTATTGGTGTCTTTCAACATTAAGATTGTCCAACATTCCACTCGTGTTTTCGTTTCATATAAGTGCAATTTATATACCTATGTGCTGATAA
>DWNE01009751.1:0-10730 GCA_018249875.1 Cecropterus toxeus
ATTTAAAGGATGTACACCTAAAACAGTTATGTTGCATATTGAGCATAATACGCGTACACTACTGACTGAATACTAGATTTCTATGTCTATCTCCATAATGTGTATATTTTTAAAATAACAAACATTGATGCTCAAACTAAAAATACATATAAAAATTTGTAGTCGATAATTCAGATTTCTAATTACATTATACATAACAAAAAAAATACATATAAACTGAGAACTTGTTTCACTTCGGTAAATATTAAGCTTTTATTACCGTCGAATATTGTTCAGTGGCACGGACGCCTCCACTCTTAATTATTGTTTTTGATTCTTAACTAAGACATTAAATACTCGTGTTTAGGATAAGACATTAAACATCGTACGAAGAACCGGAAAGGACAGAGTAACGTCATCTGGACTATCCCATTTAGATATAAGTTTTAAGTACTTAGTTGAATTTATGTTTATTTTACACATCCAATGGCATCCAGGAGATCTTAAAGTTGGACTATGTATGAGCAAAAGCATGGACTATTTAGTATTATATTACAATTACAGTTATTTAAACTGTATTATCTAACGTGATTCATAATAAGCAACTGTTTTGATAATAGAATGCAATAATACTATTTATTGTAGAAAATAGATTCTTAACGACACAGAAGAACTTCTTTAATGACACATACAAAAAATAGGCCAGCTACATTACACTGAAGAGCTCGCGAATATTATTAGCCGAAATATAAAGTTTAAAGTTGCAACGATTCACATTATGCGACGAACATTAACTGTGCCAGCCAAGTAGGTCATTAAGAATTTGGTGAACGCGTTTCAGCGTAAATCATGCCCTACCTTTTTTAAAACGTTTCCATTTGACCTGATTTCATGTTACAACTGATACTAAATTATCATTTAATGGTACCATTCGATACCCTAAATCTATACATTTTTTGTTCACGAGGAAGAACCTTCAAAATATACCCTATGCTCTGAGGGCAACGCCTGGTTATGTGGGATTTTTACCGCACTAAAACCCACCCGGTGGCAGTCCTCAGCGCTGCGTGGAGGACTCCTGGTTCTCCAATGGAACAAACAAGAAGTCCTCCGAGCGCAATGGCTCTTTTAACAAATAACCTATGCCTAAACATTGAATGTAGATTCTTAGAGCATGTTAGCGCATAGACTATCTGTAGATCATCTAGTCTTTAAAATGTCGGTTGTTAATCAACCGTGGTGACCAAATTAAGCGCATCCGTGCTTCACAAGTCACTTAGTGTTAGGGGTTGTTAACATTGAAGTCGCGGGACTTATAGGCGGCTCGAAAACATCGACAGGGGTTGTCCTCTTGAACGGCAAGTACCATAAATTGAACTTTTTTTTATTATCTATTTATATCTGAAATCGGATACTTGTCTAAATGATCATATCTTATTAAATGTATTTGTACATAAAAATAAATACATCTCTATTATTACAATATGTTATAGATGATGACTAAGTGAAGATGGTTTGACAAGCGTCAGTATTTTTTTTTTTAATTTTTCATGAATACGTCTCTCCTTTTTCAATTTCGAATTCGTATTATAAATTGCGAAATTCTAGCAAAGATGTTGCATTTTTTCATCGCATATAAATTAGTTTGATATCGTCACTTTTATTACAACATAGGTTAAGCGGAAAGCGTCCAGATAAAACAGTGTTACTCGTACTGTAATCATTAAGAATTTGTTTACCGTACACTTAGGAAATTAATACTTGTGATAGAGTATGAGAAATGAAGCTTTCTAAGCCTTCCTTCATAGGGAACGTTCACTATGGTGGAAATTTATCATACAAATAATCATATGAGTGAACTAGACAGGGTTACTTTTGCCGTCTTATCTCCATAAGGAAACACCTTCCATACTGAAAGGTATCTCATTGATTTACTTTCTGTGAAGGATCTACAATACTTTTTGTTTCAATTTTAATTGATTTTAGAAAGAAACAGTTTTTATTGCACTTTGTTTAAAATGATTATAAAAATGATATTGTAAATATTAAAACAAGTGAAATGACAGAATTCTGACTGATTCCGACAGTTTCGTTTCAACCGTAGATAAACTATATACCCCGGAAGAACTCGACAAATCCAGTTAGACTAACTATATACGGCTTGAGTCTTAGTATAATAATTTATATCACTTAATTCAACTAACCATGTAACCATATTATAACCAGTTTGTTAACCCTATGTTGAACGTTATCTTGCTCTGAATACTGCAAGCGAGGTCTAGCAAGTTTTAAAGCGGAAATAAAGTTGTAAATATTTTGCATCACAATACAAGTTAAACTTTATAGCTGCTTAGTAATAAAGAAATAGTTACATATTAATATGTTACAGGTACTCACGATATGCGATATGTTTAGTGTAAAATCAAAATTAATAACAATTGTGCTGTGTAATGTGGCTGTGCTGGTTGGTGTTTTGACTTGAACACCACCAATGCTTCTTCATACATGGATGTTATATGGGCGACTATAATCATTATTGAAAAACCTCTACTTGGCGATAAGTCCTATGTTCAGGAGAGGACCTAAAAAGGCCGATCAATGTTTTCCACACTGTTTTAGCATACAAGCTAATATCGATTATTTTCTTGTTTTTCGTAAGTTTCTAAAAATTAAGAATTAACAAATCGCTTGCATTCTTCATACGTAAATTATATAGGTACAAGCAGATAAACGGAACACGATGGAATCCATTAATTTTCCGGAAAACATTTGACCGGTTGCACAATTATGTGTTATTATTCTGATTTACGTAACATTAACAGCCAAGAACGATGGCTGTTTACAGAATCAAAAAATTAATGAGACAAATAAAACTACTCAAAACGGTTTTTACTCGGTCAACACAGAATGAAAAACAGCAAACAAATAGTTTGAAATAGCTCTCTCCTAGAATTTCACTTCCTATAAGCTATCCTTTAGTTGGGTCTGACGTTGCCGGTCTGTTTGCGGAGCCTGAATTAAACGCCGTGAGCTGTAGGTCGTCCGTGCAACTTAATGGTACAAGCTTGAACATGTGCAACCTATGTACCAATTTCCTTCTAACACTGATACCAATTTGATGATCCGCAATCAGTTGATTGAAATTTTAATTGATCTGTTACGATCCTACACATAATTGTTATTATTGACATTATAACGTCTTTAAATCGATGAACACCGGTTGCAGGCACGAAAAAGTGTCACGTTCCGCTTGAGCGTGTAAGCGAGAGCGGGAAAAAAAATTAAATAATCCGACACAACGTTATGAATATCGAATCTGGAACTTCAGATGGCTTTAAGCGTACTTTGTAGGCGCCATTTTTTTAATTTTATAGCCTATGTCACTCTGCAATCTGATACGATTCTAATGATATGTCGTCATAATCCGTCAAGCCGTTTGAGATGAAGCGCGTGTCAAAAAAATGGACATACATACAAACAAACAAACATACATAAATACGTTCGAAAAACATTACCCCTAATCTCACTATAAACATCATGGCATATTTATTGCCGCTCAAAAATAAAAGATATGAACATACGAGTACAATACGTATGTAAATGTACAAAATGTATGTATGTATACGAACGTGATTTATAAATATAAATTGGTTATGTGTACGCGTGGCAATTTTTTGTATCGCAAATTCGGCAATGCCGAAAAATTTCGGAATAAATCATCGAAATGGTGTCAATCAGAAATCCGAAAACGCGTATTAATCGAAAATGGCCGCGCGGTTTTGTTCAAATTAACGCGATACCGCTTCTCACTTTTCGCTAATACCGCGACCGTTATTAATGAACGAATAATTGATAAAGACCGCCTCTCTTTACTAACTACAGAGATATAAAAAACATTAAATAAAAATAGAATGAAAAGTTGAGTTATCATAGAAAGACTGTATTAAGCTCTAAAGAAAAAGATAATGACAGATGGCTTCATAACATAACAAAATAAGTTTATTATAATTTGTAATTTTTTATTTATATAAATATATATTGCGTTAAAACAATAACAACATTCGAAACTAACATAAATTAAATGTTAAACTTATATAGAATCTTAATTTTCATCATATGTATAGTCACGATTTTGTGATATTTCAGATCAAAAAGTTGTTCAAGCCAAGTTTAATCTCATAAAGAATTTGATGTAACTCCAAAAATCATCTAACTTCCTAATATCTTCTCAAAGGGGTCCTATTTGCAAGAAACTGCCTTGCGTTTGTGATCTCCCAAAATGTAGGTCAGTTAACAATACCATTAGGGCTACCTATTTTCGACCCACTCCTCGCACCCTCGTCTATTACAAGAAATGTTAAGGAAGTGACGTCACGATAATGGGTACCACATACTAAGTTATTATATCAGTGCATTTGTAGAAGTAACTGTTTAATGAAGGTACATTCTACAAAATAACATAGAATGTTTGATGTTTTAAAAGCGCGATATTGAATATTACATGAAATTATACATATAATAACTAAAGGACATTCAGTTGTTGACTAATCAACGCAACGCCTAAACTACTAAAGCTAGGACAAAGAAATTAGGCAAATACTTTCCTATTATGACGTAAGCCTGCACTATGAAAGTTTTTTTTAATTCCTCTCTTCTAGAGTATACATGATACTGACTCGTTATTTAAAGACCTGTCAATATCTATGAATACCTATCAATCGTTTTCAACGTGAAGAAATCTTGTTTATAATAAATTCTTAATTTCATATAATCCAGTATGAAAAAAAATCACGATTGTATACAATTTTAAGCTTTAAAATTGAAATTCCTGTAAACCTCTTATTTACCTGGAATAAATGTTACCGGTAAAGTGGATTCAGGCAATTACTGGATTGGTCACTGTCCAAACTCCGACCAACAATAATTTGATTCAGAGGAACGCTGAACAACAACTTGAAACGTATTTATCCATACCCTTACAACGAGAAGAGGAGGCATGAGGCCTTGAACTGAAATAAAATATAGGTCGTTTAATATATATAATTGAACGTAAATCGATGAGAATATTTTGCCAATTTTACTGCATTATTCGTAGAAAATTGAGACACTTAAACCAATTGTAAGTAATATTAAGTTTGTAAAAAATATTTATTTTTTCTCTTTTACAGAAATGAGCCGTTCATTTTTTCACAGATCAATTTAATCCATCAGTCTTATAAAAATGCTACATATTAGACGATTTTATTTTATTTTATACGCATTGTGACAAATATATTTACGCTTTCTACAACATGTAATTACTACATAATATTTAAATTTAAAAGTTTTTTTTAATGCACATATACTAAAATAAAGTTATAAATGTATTACTCTATGTAAACTGAACCAATCACTTTCCTAACATAAATTTTATGAAAGTAATTTATTAAACTTATCTGAATCAACTCGACGAATGCACTTTCATTTATCTACATTTTAACAGTGACGTACCCGAATATAAATAGGCCAGTCATATTTCATAAAGTATTTTATTAGATGAAATATAAAGTAGAAAGTGGCAACAGAACTATTCACATTATACTACGAACATAAACTGTGTCGGCCAAGTAGGTCATTAAAAATGGACGCCTTCTTCCATAAATCATCTATAATTTTTGAATATATTCAAACTTTTTAATATGGCCTGCATTAGTATCTTTACTTGCTCTCGATATTTCATTAGGTTTTCCCGATATCACACTTTTCCATACATTTTTCTGGTGAATAACAGCAGCAACGCTGCTGTGTTCTATTTTCAAGGTTATGAAAAGAGATAAATACTTATTCGAGGCGCTCCTACTTAGCCCTCAGGGGTAGAAACGGTAGACTTTAGGTAAGATTCCTGACTTTAAGAAGATAAAGATGGAGAAGACCCTTAAGTATTACTTTGTTTCTCTGAACTGTATTAATATGCATTATGTTGGCGTTCAATAAAATAAGACAATACTTACACAACATTAGTATTAGTGAAATAATCCAAAATGTTCATATAAGTTTGATAATAGCATACTTTCGAATGGGTAATTACATAGTCCTTGCTGACATCTTCGTCCATCAAAAATAAAGTAGGATAATTCTCATTGTACTATTGTATTACAGCACAATAGGTAGTCGGCCACTTGGCGGAAAATGAAATAATGTTTCCACTTTCTGTCCTTATCCGACTAATCCAGAGCCGGACCCGCGGTAATATTTCAGGGAAAATTCCACGGATAACCAAAGCCAAGGCATTAATTCTAGCTTCCAGGCCAGATGATAAACTTTATACCTGAAACTATTGCAGTGTAACGTAATGTTTCTTTGTTAATAACGATCTAAACCATCGTATGCTCTGCATGTTAGACTTATCATAAGATTAATTTCATTTAAAAAGCATAGGAATTTGTAAAAGTTGTTTACCGATGCTATTTATGTATCAGAAAGGTCTTACATACATTTTTTAATTTCTTCATTTTTTTGAAGAGGAAAGACAAAAACGCATCGTACATGAATACAGAATATAATACTAAGTGACCGTCCCGCGGACGCAATATTTTGGTCAATGTTTATTTCTGAGTAAACTACAATGAGACACGGCTTTAACTACATATCAAACACAGAGGTGTTTCAAACTATGTTTAAATCAAAAATAGTCCAGAGGCACATACAAACTGCATAAACAGTGGGAAGATATTACCATAAGAACAATAAATTCGCCACGAAACTTACCGCTGAAACAGCTCTCAGTTGCAATGCAAGAAGAAATATGTGAAGTCTGCAGAGAAACGTAGACACAAAGCGGCTTGAACAACGGCGCATAAAACAAATTAGTTTTAAAATACGTAACAAAAATATAAACATTTCTATCTAACGAGTTGCAACCTTGTAAAAACCGACTTACAAAAATAAAATAAACCTGGACATTTTAAAATTAAACGCAGAATAGAATAATTAAATTTTAGTTAAAAAAAAATCATAAATCAGAGAAAAAATAGACTCGATTACAGGTCCTTTAGAAGCTAGTATCATCAGCTCCAGATCAAACTATTGTATGTAAGGAAAATATGTTTTCTGTTATAAGCGAAATAGCTTGCATTGAACTGTAGGTACAACTCCCTTATTTATTTGTTCAGCAAGACATCGTGTATTTCAACATAGTCCGTTGGGGTCTAGTCTATTTACGAAATTGAAAAATCTGACATTTTTAATCTTGCCTCATAAACCTATACGCCATATATACATATATTTTTTATTTATACCTATACGCCATATATGTTTTATTTTATTTTTATTTTATTAATATCGAGTAGCAAGCGAGCAAGCAGCCCACCTGATGGTAAGTGGTTACTGCCGCCCATGGACATTTGTGAGCAACCTCATATAGAACAGGGGTTCTATATGAAGGCGACCACAGACGAGTTGCCACTTCAGAGGACTGAGATGGCCGCCTCATATAAAAGTGAGCCGGCAATCACACCCTATGATTTTCTCCTGTGTCGTTGGTGCCATGGACACACAAAGACGAATACACAATCACCCAGACCCAGAACAGAAATCTAAATTCAACATTCATATTTCTGTCTGGCCGGGAAACGTACCCGGGACCCACTGCGTGTCAGACCGGTATGGTGACCGCTCGGCCACGCGGGTCGTCGTATGTACACCATATATCTACCATACACAATAGGAAATACACACATAGAAAATACACAATAGGAAAATAGGAAATAGGAGTTAAAATCCCTTTTACATTTACTTACATTGAAAGCCAGTGGAGCTATTATGGGCGTTCTGCAACCGTCAGCTTTAAGCGAATTTCAAAAAAATCGCTATAAATTTCGCGGTTACGGCCACGAAACCTGACACACATACATAAGTGTTTAACGCCCAACACTGACGTTTTGCAGCCTCTAGTGAAACACTTTTGTAGCAAATATTTAGTGGTCTTCGGAAAGACCTTAGCCTACGTTATCATGTATAAATACCATATGTTCATAAGCCACACATTACAAAACATCCATAAACATATTCGCTATTGCAACGGTACGTTGGAAGAAGTATGTAAACTTCCTGAAAGATTAAGCTCGTAAGTCTGCTTAATCCCGGAGCTTAAAGTATCAAATCGTATGGAGTTTTCAAGTCCCTTGTTTATCTCATCGTGAGAATTTGCCGAATTGTTTTTTGCATCACTGTACTTAATTAATGATAGCATTAAAGTACGTTGTAAATTAGTTTATACGAGCCTTTTACCGTAGGTCCGTTCGCTTGGGTCATGTACGGTAAAAAGTATATTATGTGTTAATCCACGCCATAATCTATCTGTTTGCTAAATTTCGTGAAAATCCAATAAGTAGTTTACGTATTAAACAGTGACTAACACGCGTACATCATCACAAATATTCTGTGCACTTACCACTTTTAATATTGTTAACGTAATTCTTAGTAGATTTTTTATGGTTTCCACTTTTCCGTTCATGAAGATGTCACTACAAATCAACTCTGGAAAAAAGTGGTAGGGTCTCTAGCAACTATGTGGAGAGCTCAGCAACAGCGCATAAAATAGTTTTCTTTAAAGATTTAAGTAGCAGACGAGCATACAGTCCATCTGATGGTAAGTGGCCCCTACCGCCCATGAATATCTATAAGCAACTTCATAGAGAATAGGGATTCTATCGATAGTCATTGACAGATGCGTTGCTACTCTCGAGGACTTCCGCGACCCGAGGACCGGCAACCACACCATACCACTGAAACAGCTTCACGTTAGAAATAGGTGTAGCGGTGGTACCTCGCCGGTCGAATTACATTGGTTCTACATCCTGGGAGTTGCAGACAATGCGTTTCGTATTATACGAAACACATCGCTTTATTTAATTTTGTAGTCTTCTTTTATATCAACGAAGGTCATAACATTACTAAAAATAAATACTGAAGTCAATTGAATTTCAATTTCCAGAATTGAAATTCCGCATGACTTTTGAATTGCGAATAAATATGAAGTTTTAAGATAAAAAATAATAGTGAATAGATAGCGGCAGTGAATATTACGATTACGTAATGTCCAAGACAAATATTTAAGCAAACAAACCAGACTCGTTGCACCTTCAAAGCGAACTGCGAGTATGTTTTCTCTTTTAGGAATGCATACATTTCTTGTATTTGAACAAGTAGAACTTCATCGAACAAACTGGTATGTATTCACCAGATATAACAGAACTAGAACACATTTATATTCCTATCGTTGTTAGTAATGAAAATATATTTTATGCTGTGAATTATACATTCGCAGATTATTGTCTAATTAATGTTTATTTAGTTTTTAACCGAGTTCCAAAAAGGAGGAGGTTCTCAATTCGTCTGTATTTTATTAATGTGAGAATTGGTAGCCTTTTATTCACTTTTTTTTCTTGTACTGTTGGTTAAGAAATCGAAAACCATCTCTGAGGTGATAAAATATATGAGATAGGGTGGATTTAAAATAACCCACTCATTTTAATGATGCAAAATACACACTAAAGAAACGTATATTTTTTAAAGCTTGATGTACAAAACTAAGTTGCTTTAGACTGATAGTATGTTATCATTGCCGCTCATGGTAATCCGTAATTTACTCAATAGAACAGGGGTATTTAACTTAACCTGATAACTGTTAAGTTTCATAGATTGTCCTCATGTATACATTAATCGAAATACACATTCCACTGAAACTTATTGGTTCAAAAACAATACATTTCAAAGTTGTCTATAAGATTAACAAAATAGTATGAAATGTACCAACAGCACTTGATCATCATGTTGGACTGTTGTCTAAATTCCTCCCCAAACATAAATAAAAAGAAGTATCCGTAACCAGCAACCATAATTAACATCCACAACGAATATAAGCCTGATGCAAACAAGCGAAATAGAGGCTTTCTTAAAGCCGGTGATTGTTTGTTAAAACAGTCACGTATAGTAGAATATAGGACACTTTTTACGAAGGGGAACATTGTATTTCCTTACCACATATCAACGTCAGCCGCAGCTTTGACTAATAGCGGCTTGATTCCTGAGAATACCGAAGCTTGCATTTCACGGGTCAAAATAAATACAATAATTCGTTAATATTTTGTATCGTTAAAAAAATAAGTTACTTTATATATAGTCCAGATGGTAGAACCAATGTAGTTCGATCGGAGTAGTACCTCCGCCTCACCTATTTCTAGCGTGATGCTGTTCTTGCGTTTCGGTGGAAGGACGTGTTAGCCGGCTCAGTTTTATATGAAGCGACTATCTTTATCTTCGGGTGTGGCTTTCAGTCGTTAAAAAAATCTAATGTCGGCCTGGAAAGGCGTTAATCGATTCACAAAATGGCTTCAAAGCCAAGTCATCATTTTCACTTTGACTATATCATCGTTTGAGGTAACCCAAGGATTGAATCTTGGAAAAAGACAAATGCTCTACTGCAGACGCCGTAGCTAAGCGCGGTGGCTACGACCCAACCGCTCTATCTTTCCAGCAATACACTTCTAAGGGATAATAGATAATGAATAAGAAGTTTGATATACCGGATGTAATCGTTAAGTGTGCACAGGCGATTACTACGTAACCATTACAGATATCAAAAAACTTTAAACTGATATCGAAAGTACTTCACCAAATGAGTAAAATGACAACAATGACTTTTTAAAAATAAAACGAGAAATATCCAAAAAAATCACATTAAACACTCCCTTACATTTAGTATGAGATAG
>DWNE01009752.1:0-10729 GCA_018249875.1 Cecropterus toxeus
TTAATTGTATAGATTATGTCACAATGCAATCTAAGACGAATCTAATGATATGTTATACGTCATAATCCGTCCAGTCGTTTGGGCTGTAGCGCGTGTCAAAGAAATGGACATACATACAAACAAACATACATACGCTATAGAGTAATTGATAGGTAAGGTAGGATTGGACGGTGTATGTATTTTTTGTTTTCGATCCCCTACAGTTTCTGATATAACTTTTCATATTTAAAAAAAAAACGAATGAAAAAGTAATAACCCTCTATTTAACTTAAAATAGATAAGAAACAGAAGTTCATTGATCTATTAAGGAACTCCTATGTATATAACTTTGTATATATAAACGTAATACAAATAAGATTTTTTTACTAAATATTTTTTTATTTACAACGAGGTGGTAGAACCAATGTAGTCCTACTGGCAAGGTAGCACCGCCACACCTATTTCTGGCGTGAAGCAATTCTCGCGTTTCGGTGGAAGGGTGTGGTTGCCGGCACACTTATTTTTTTTTAATTTATATATGAGGCGACCAACTTAGTCCTCGGGAGTAGCGACACATCTGTTATGGACTTCAGATAGAACTCCTGTCCTATATGAAGTTGCTTACGTATGTTCATGGGCGCCAGTAACCGCCTACCATCAGGTGGACTGCATGCTTGTTTGCTACTCAAGCCTGATAAAAAAATAACGGAACTAGGATAACGTGCTGAGGATATTATAATTTGTGCGGGGTGTCCGTCATGATAACAGTATCCTGCCCACTAGGATTTAACTGTACGCCACTAGACGTGACTGCGTTAGAAAGATAAAAATGGTGTTGGTTATTGGGGCTAACAGTTCTTTTTTTAAGTACAAATATTCATTTTAGATACTAACTCCTAACATAATAAATCCTATTACTTTTCTTAGTTTCATAGTTTAAGTTTATAGGAAATTAGGGGTGTGATAAATTTAATAATACTAATTAGGTATTCTATTTTTTTCGTAGTAATATAGGGCATTTTTCTTGCAATGAAGTACGCGTGTAAACGTAGTGTCTGGACGCATTGCAATCAAGTGTAGTTTGGGTAGAACGATACACATGTCGGAGGCGTTCCTATTTAGTCCTTTGGGGTAGCAATATCTATAGTCAACCTGGATAAGACGGATCTTACCTGAGTTTGATTATGTGTTTTTGTTGTCTATGTGCGTAAGTGGTCACTTTTCATCAGGTGGACTGCTAGTTCATTTAGATGTTTCTATACTATAAAAGTGCAAAATGTTCATGTATGACGTGCGTAATGTTTAGTTTCTATTTTTTTGCTTATCGGTATAAGTAAATGCAAATATTGTTCAAAAACATAGAAAACGCTAAGATAAGTTTCAAAAGTTGAAGAAAGCTTATTTTAGACAAACTAGCAAGTAACTTTTGAATGTTTTTCATGACATCACACATTTCAAACAAGTAATATATACACAAAATAATATTTTAACACTAGGTTATTAGTCCAACCTTATCGTGATTTGTATTCCGCCCCATACGTCTATCACTTGAATTTCGTTGGGATTTAATCGTAAATTATGTTCACTCTTTGTTATTCACTTTGTTCCCATATCTTGGTTCACCAATCACATCAATTGGCTTTATGATTGTCTCAATTGGACATGAGTTTACTTTCTGCTTATGGTTTGTTATATGTATAGCTTTATGTAAATAATTCTGATATGATGTACGTTCCGGAATTTGTATTGTATTACGCCTAACAATATAAAAACTTTTTTGAATATTGAACGTAACATGTATAGTCAGTATACCTATTAAATTAAATTTTTATAGTAGATTTTAGTAAGTTTGTTCACGAAACGGTCTATAATTAATTATACTTAATGTTATATTGCCGATATCCGCCCGAAGTCCCTACGATTTCGTTACAGATGTATCGTTCAATTTGCTTTCTATTCGATTCAGTTTTCCGATATTATTGTGTAAACGTTGGAAGACGCCCTTGTACGTAGAAAATTTCCCAATGAAATGATTATGTTTATTAATAATACCAACTGAGAACCAATGGTATGTTTCCAGTAGAAAACAGTTTGAATTTAACATAATGGTATCGTATGGTTTTATGATAAATGCTCGGTCAGACATACTGTATTACGAAGATAGATGTTCTGGCTTTGGCTGTTTCTTTGTGTCTAATATCAGAGTCAGACTAATTTCAGAAAGCCTTTTTTACGTATATAGAAAGTATTCGTATTAAACGTCATTTGAAAGAATCATTGCTTATTTTATGTTTTGTTTTATTTCAGATTACCTGACACCGGGCAGCCTCCAATACTCATATCCCTAGCAGAAAGCACGAAGCTGGATCTACGGAGCCCCGACGAGCTACTGTTCGTCAATGACTCCGAACAGCACAACGACACTCAAACCTTCGCCCTCGTGGATAGAGACGCGACGGAGGAGCAAGCTGTGCAAACTGATGGCATAGACAAAGATACAGAACCAAGACTCGTGGTCAAAGCCAAGCCTATCCATGAAGCAAGGCAAACCGAGGATGCATTTCAAAGTACAGTTCCTATGCCCGACTTAGACAGTGTAACAGAATCTCAGTTAGAAGAGAAGGAGCGGGAAGAAAACATTCCAGTAAAACCAGAAACACCTCAAGAGGACATACCCTCGTTCTCTGAGTGGGCTCAGAAGCAACTGGCCGAAGCAGAAAAGCAAGACACCGTATTAAATCATTCGAGTCAACCTAGTCATAGTAATACAAATTTTAGCAGCAAAAGCACGAAATTAAGATCGAAAAATTACGCTTCATTAGCGTGCGGTGCCAAGGTTGTTGCTGTGAATCCAGAGGCTGGATCGCCCAGCTCCATACTCTCCCCTAATAGGGACGAGTATATGCTCAATACATGCAATAGTCGCATTTGGTTCGTGGTCGAGCTCTGTGAGGCTGTACAGGCCCAGAAGATTGAAATAGCCAATTTCGAACTGTTCTCCTCAACCCCCAAAGACATCGCTGTGTATTTCAGCGATCGGTTTCCCACTCGGGAATGGGCCAGCGTCGGACAGTTTACGGCCCAAGACATGAGAGACGTGCAGAGTTTCGATTTATATCCACATTTGTTTGGAAAATTTATTAAAGTTGAGATGCTCTCGCATCACGGTTCCGAACATTACTGCCCAATTTCGCTGTTCAAAGTATACGGAACATCTGAATTTGAGGTTTTGGAAAAGGAGAGCTCTCAACACACGGCTCATATTGATGAAGATGAAGACGACGACATAATAGACGTGCCAGACGTTCCCGCAGCCGAAACGGAACCTTCAAAAAATCTGTTCGGATCAGCGAGAGACGCAGTTATGTCGATAATGAAAAAAGCTGCTCAAGCGTTAGTCAAGACAGAAGTTCCTAAGAATATTTCAAGTGAGCATAATGACACATCCACGGACAATATGTACAAACGGTGTTGCTCTCCCAGCCATATTATAGTGTGTGATAATTGTAGTGAAACTTTATATAATGAGGTGTATGAACTCCTTAGTTGTAGCTCGGACAAATTAACCAGTTTAGTGCGTCAAGTGTTCCTACGCGAGACTTTAAAGTGTACTGGCATATGTCAGCAGTATGGGTTAGATTTTAAAAGTACAAAGACTATAGAGTTCGGTGAAGAACGCGTCGCTTACATGAACGCTCTGTTTCCCCCAAAATACCTTGCCGCGTTGTGTAATATCCTGGCCATAAAGGAGAAGAAGGTTGTCCTAAACACAAGTTTCGAGACTGAAATGAATGTTACCACTAATATGACTGTCGATGAGTCTCCGCAAAATACAAGCGAAACGAATGTAGAACAAGAAATAAAAGTAGTTCCAGTTAAAAATAGTGAAACTGAGGACGATAAAATAAACGAAACGGTTCATTCAGACGAGAAAACTGTTGTACCTGAACAAACAAATCAAAGTGCTCCCATAGAACTGCCCGATGAATTACATGTTATAGATGATAAAAAAGAAGATTCTCAAGTTATTTTAGAAGAATCTACAGTTCCAGAACCACAAGAAGAACCCGCTGTCAACATTGATACAAATGTTGATGGTGAACATAAAGACGTATCGAAATCTGAAAATAGGAATGATAAGACTGATTCCAGTACGGAAAAACCAAAGGACGTTATCGTGAGTACGGGTGACGAAATAAACGATCAGATGATGATCGATAACGACAACTTCATATCTGATTTCGATCAGATGGCGGTGGATCCCACTCCGTCGGGGACGCAAGTCCCTGTTAATCAGAACCAGGCGCAGACGACAATTCAAAAGGAATCAGTCTTCCTGCGATTGTCGAATAGAGTGAAGGTCAGTATCTGTAGTATCCTGAAATATTTAGTAGTAAATCTGAACAAATTTAAATGTGGTCACAACTTGTAAGATTGTGGCGGTACGGCCACCCTCTATTTTAGTCTTATAAGTGTGATTTTAGTTTCGTAATAATACCTAAATAGGAACATTCCAGATATACGCAAAATTTGTAGTCATCCGTCGTCGTCGTCAGTCGTTTGCTTCTTCCATATAATTAAAAAGAGCTTCGGCCGATATCAAATAGGGCTTCAATTGTACTCGAAGCTAGTAACAATCGTCTACGCCCAGTGATCACTTAACATCAGGTTGAATGCCTGCTTGTTTGCTATGTCAATGTAATCTGTTATCGGACTGACGTTCAAGTTAATATTTTCCGTTTATCACCGATGTTTACAGTGTTCTTAAATTTCATTAATATTATCGATCAAAAATGTTTCGGGTCCATATTTTTTTATCTTTATCTATTTATTTAAATAATTTACAAAGTTCAAATAACATTAGCAATATCTATATTACAATAATTGCACACTTTACTATTGCATACAAAATTCAAACAAATAATATTTAAATTTTCAGACACTTGAGAGAAACATGTCCCTATCGGGACAATATCTCGAGGAGCTAAGCAGGAGGTACAAGAAACAAGTGGAGGAAATGCAGAAATCCTTCGAGAAGACCGTGGTCCAGATGACAGAGGAGCGGCGCAAGAGCACCGAAAGGGAGCAGAAATATCTCGACCAAATGACGATCGTGCAGGAGCAACTGGCGCAGGCGACAATCGCAATCAAAATACTGATGGAGGAGAGAGATAGTTGGTTCGGAAACTTGACATTCTTCAAATTCGTCGTATACCAATCTATAATTATTGCGATTGTAGTATACTATATATCAACAAGGCGGAAACCCGAATCGGTGGTGGTCATGCCCATACCGAAGAAGATCAAAAAGAAGCAAGATAAATTCAGGCGAAAATCCGTCGAAGGCGTTAGCGGACACGCTACACCCTCCGCTAAGAAACGCAGACCGAGCGAAGAGGCTTTTCGAATCGCGAGGCTTTCCACTGACGATGTAGACAAAGACCCCGAGGAAGGGGAATGGCAAGTAGCGAGAAAGAATAGGAAGCGGAAAACTTCTATACTTCATAGAAACCAGGAGTTGGAAAATAAGCCAGAGTTTGGACGCCAGGACAGCATCAGGAAACTCCACGAAAACGCTATACCTCTAGACGAAGGCGAGTTTTTCGCCCCGGTGACAGAACCGAAAGAATTCATCGAGGAATCACCTAAGAAGCAAATACCAAAAACAAACGGATCGTTCTTCAATAATTTAAAGAGTAAAACTATTAAAACGAGGCGGTTGTCGTCGCCCGCCTTCCTAAGAACTCTGAGTAGACAGAGCGCTCGAAGCACGCCAAGCCCGGTAATGAGACCGGTCGAAGAGCTGTACAACGGAAAGTTGAGTAAGAAGGCAGCTTCTGAATCGCCGACCGGGAGCCTCTGGTCAGAATCTACAGAAATCTCGCAAAACGGTCAGCAGGATACCGAGAGCGGTGGCAAGAAGAAAAAAAGTCTGAAGAATATATTGAAAAAAGTGTTCTGATGCGGACTGAGGACTGAAAACTCCTGTTTCCCTTAATCTCGTGTCGCTTTTTAGCGTTTTAAGCTATTGTAATTTATTTCATTGCTGATAACAATTATGTATTGTTTAAATTATTGTATAGAATATTTTGTATCGTTGTTAGACCTCTGTAGGTGCCAATTGTGATAAATTAGGGAGCCTAATTGTTAGCATGTTACAATTTTTATTTGTGCGGTGATGTTTGCTAGAATGCCAGTGTTGTGGTGTCAATAAATTGTGAAATGAAGTGGACACTAGTCGTGTGAGTTCGGTAAACAAAGAAATGGCATTAAATGCAATTAATTTTATTTTTAATAGTTTTATTTAAACCCATTCTGTAGTACATGTAAAATTAAAAGATTCTATATAGATACATTATATAAAAGAAATAATAATTTGAGATATGATAAGATGTATATAGATTTAATCTTATACAGTTCTTTAATACCTCATTATAACAGTTTGAACAACTAATTTCAATTTATTAATACAAATTTGTTATTTCACATTTTCTAATTAACAACAATTATATCTAGAGAACTAGAAATAGAGAAGAGAGACTATGAAATAATAGTAATGGACTGTAAGAAATCCTTTATATCTACACATTTGTCTTTCGTAAGATTTCTTTGTTTTGATAACACATTCAAATCACTAGCTGCCTTCTCCAAAACATCTTTGGAGTACGCTCTGCTTCCGTTTGTAGCGAAGATAATCTCGTTCACCTCTTCATATAATTTAGCAGATGCTAAATGTTTGAAATGTTGTTTGAGTGTTCCTAGAATACTGCTTTGAAGTTGAGTGTCACGGCACACCAAGTTTAGTATAAAGTGGCCTGAAATAAAGTAAAAAGAAAAAAAATGAACATGTAATGTGTGTGAAGTCTTTACCATTTCAACTGTAGTGTAGCTATTTAAAGTATATCAGTATAATTATATATATGCTAGTCATTTATTTCTGTGATAAAGCATTAGAATTCAACTGTGCTCCTAAAAATATAAGGGAGTACATAAACACATATAACAACTTGTTTGGAGGCGCCTTTCAATTAAGTTCTAAAGTTCAACGTTCATGCCTGTAATAGTATGATTACTCACAGATACGTAATTGTTTTAGGGACGTTTTTGGAGTATCTAGATTTTTATTTCATAAATAAAATTATTTTTTTGGGAATGAAATAAAAACTCAGCTAAAAATAATATTACTGCTGCTCAACCAGGAGATGGATGGGTGTACTGACCACTTAATTAGAATTTACGCTTATTTACCACTTCAGAGTATGAATGAAAAATACCTAATAAATTTAAAATTTACAACATCGCGGGAAATTGCTTATGAATACTGTAATGATAGTACATACATCTGGGAGATAGATACCAATCATATTTCACTTTACCACACAGTAAACTTACCATTATCACTCAATATCTTCTTCACACGAGACAGGGAGTCGTTCTCGAGAAACTGGGGAGGTGGACAGGATAAGCCCAGTGTTCTGTCTTTACTGTCCATATCAAACATCACCACTCCATACTGGTGACCTATACATGTACAAACAATAAATAGTTACAACGAATTTATTATAGGCTTCACCTTATTCCCATATATTCTAAACTAACTGAGCAACCTTAGCGAAGATTTCGTCATATTATTTAGTTTAGAACATACACCATGTTCTAAACTAAATAATCTTAGCGATGGTCATATATGCCGATCAGCTCTTTACTGTCCCACCCCTGGACATGGATATCCCAAAAAATGTATTTTAAATTATATAGTCCGTCAAGATCTGGCCCAGTGCAAATTTGCAAACTTTTTCTATGTATATAATATAGAAAAAGCAAACAAGCACACAGTCCACCTGATGGTAAATGGTTGCTGACAGTCATGGACTTCATATAGAACAGGAGTTCTGACTGAAGTCTATCACAGTTTTGTTGCTATGAGATGGTTGCCTGTTTTTGATATGAATGAAAACATTGAATGAAACACAAGACCTATTTCATGCTGAATATAGGTGTGGTACCACCCCTGGGTTTTAGCAAACGAGCATGCAGTTCACCTGATGATAAGTGGTCACTGCCGCCCGTGGACATCTGTAAGCAACTTCAAAGGGTTCTATCTGAAGTCGATCACTGATGTGGTGCTACTCCCGAGGTCTTTAAGATTTCCTTCACGCTAGAAATAATTGCGAATATAACACAAATAAATTTGGAATTAATAGTTATACGAACAACTTGAACAAAGCTAACCATTATCAGCTTCTTCTCTTAAGAAGTCCACACCATCTTTAATCTGAACTTGCAACCGTTCATCTATCTCCAGTTCAAAGTCATTCTTCGCCACTTCCAACATAGCAGGATCTAATTCCACTGCCACAATCTTGGGATTATCCAGACATTTCTTGAGGAACATGCAGAGACTGCCGCCTCCGAGGCCTAGCACTGCGATGGATCCTGAATCAGCCAGTTGAGCGCCAACACACATAAAGGAGTGGTATAAGGAAATGTGGCCGAAGTCCACCACTGTTTTCACTTTATTCTTTCGTTTTACTGAAATTAACCATATTGCATCTATTAAAAGCATGTATTACATGTTTGCTATGATTATTGATTTTTAATCTTTTATGATGGCTTTTATTCTGTGACCATTTAATATGCAATCTTCTGAGTATTTAGTTAAGTAGTAGCTGCTGCTCTGTGCTTAGTGTGTGTGTGTGTTAGTGTGCTTTACAGTGGATACCAGCCACATATGTAATTATCTCTCTCACTATACCATATTATTCTAACACATTAAGCACACACTTGCGGCACAAATGTGTAATGGCTTAACCAGATTTTTCTAACACAGTAGCTGACATGGTGACCAATAGTTTCGTACGTTATTACTGTACTGAACCCACCTGTTTTAAGCTTGGCCTCCGACTGCACGAGGAACTGGTTATCCAGGAAGAGCAGCCGGCGGTGCGTGGCGCCGTCCACGTCGACGTCCTCCACCACGTAGCGGCCGGACAGCGCGGAGCGGCCGCCCTGCACCCGCGACCGTCGCCCCACGTCGCTGCCCAGTGATAGGAACGGGATCTGGGGGCACGTAACGTGAGGATGACGAGTGTTATGGGGTCTGGAGATTTAAAAGTTGGATAAGTGATAAGAATAAAATCTGGATATGCGTTCTTTAGGTTAGTGGGAGATCAGAATAAAAGAGTTCTGCTCGGATTATGTGGTATAGCAAAAGACAGGAATGATATAAGATTTGCAGAGTGATAGAACGAATATCATTCGATCAGAGAGGTACCAGCACCACACCTATTTCTAGCATGAAAATAACTATGAATGGTTTTAAATAAATTCCTGTTCTAAATGAAATCGTTCACATGCTTGATTGTTACTTATGTGTTATATAAAAATGTAACATGCAGTAACAGATAGACTAAGTAGAATACTCAATTACAGCACAGGATTTACAGACAAGAATATGAAATGCGCACACACCATACATATTATACATTAATAAATTTATGTCCATTAATATTTACACATAGACTTAATTTTTTTAATTCGAAAGCCTAACGATTTTTCCATTAAACACTCAAGTAACTTTTCGAGTTCCTACCTGACCAGTGAAACCGCTAGGCGCCAGCATCTTAGCAGAGTGTGCCAGCTCGTCCTTCACAGCGTCGAGACTGCTGAACAGGTGTCCTCGTCTCAATACCGCCACCACCAGCCTGCCGAACCTTGCTGAGTCCTGTAACTGTCGCCGTCCAGCTGGCGTGCCGAACAACCACTCAGATTCTCTGGAATTATTTATTGGATAGTGTATACTAATATTTCGTGAGTTTTATGGACCCCTGCTCCCTCCTCCTCTTTCGAGCCTCACGCGATTAAAGGACAGCCCCTTAGCAGTTGAAAATTTCTCACCTGCCTTGAGGCACAATAAACACTGCATATTTATTGATGGCCTGTGACCGTTTCTGGTCCACAACATACAACGTATAGCGCGGCGTGTCCTCGCTAGGCTGCATGAGATCCAGTGATACCTGAAAATATACATTTTATTTCATTTAGTGGTGTTTACCTTCTATACCTTTTCAATTGAAGCATCCATAATCTATTAAGTCGTACATGCATGTACTATAATAATTACAGATTGTATTACATTACACATTATTTAGAATGTATTACATTATGCTAATTTATTTAAGGGTGTAGAAATAAAAATTATTATCACTTGTTATCATTAATTACATTGTACCTCAATGAATTAAACTTTGTGAACAAAATTTACTGAGATTTTCAGAAGCAATAACTGAATCGGATATTTCTCAGAACTCCTCAATCTTTAAATCACAACAATATAGTTGCTAAGAAACTATTATTCTGAGAATTAAATGCTTTTACTTAACGTATTGCTTAATATATAATGTAATAAATGTTTTACCTTATAGTAACTGCCTACCTCATCATCCCCATCCAGAGTAGTTTTAGCAAGTCCATTTGTAACAAAAGCTGTATCCTGTATTGATTTAATGCAAGCTTTCAACTCCTCAGTTGTTTCTAATCTTTGCATTTTCTCCCCGGCCATGCATGCTTCCAGTATCTGTGTAAATGTCATAATTATTTAGATGTTTCTTGAAGCTGAACTTCATAATGTCTCTACATACCACTGCTTTGCAAAGTATTGTCATTTATAAAGAAACTAGCTGAACCCGCGGTTTCACCCGCGTTTAAAAAAAAAGTAATGTGACATACATATAACTGAACGTTTTTCGAC